>OMKL01086573.1:4224-14626 GCA_900302295.1 Parasudis fraserbrunneri | reverse complement strand
TCTGATGTGTAGGTTGGAGTTGAGTAACTTATTTTACTGTGAATTTCTCCAGACCTCTCTTGGCATTGTCTGAGGTGTGGTCAGCAATAGCAACCCCTCCCCAATCCCTACTCAACTCCAACCCACACATCAGACCAAAACAAAAAAAAGCAAACAAAGTACAATACCAAGCAGGGCTCTTTTGTCTAGAGGGCAGACTATTTCCTACTCACAGATGATGTGGTCGAAGGGCAGAGTCCTTTCTCAGCACAATCCATGATGCGCTTCATACTAGATAGGCCTACCCAGCTAGTTAGACACAAAATGAATGTAATGTTAAAGGGGCTACTTTGATCGTGAACAACTCTCTCTCCCAAAGGTGGAATCCAGGCAGCCAAGACTGTAATGGATGACTTCACCACAACAGCAGGAACCACACTCTGCTCAAGACAAAAGTGTATGATTCATCATAAATATCATGCACTCAAAATTATGACTGAAATGCAGTTGTGTAGTATTGAAAGCTGCTCTGCAAAATTTATAGATTTACTCAAGAGTCAAATTAATTAAAATGAACCAAAAGATGTATTATTTCCCCTGGATAAACTGGAAAGACTCAACTCCCAAAGAGGAACTGAACTCTACATCATTAGTATGAGAGTGTCATCAGGAAGATGTTTAGTCTATAAACAAGGGTGGGGTATAATTCCTGTGAACATTGCTTTTCCTGCTGTGGTTAGTTTCCACATTAAATCAGGTGACACCAAAACGCAGGCATGCATGTGTCCCATACTCAAACCAGAAATGAGAGATTCAAATACATTATTCTGGCAGCTTTGTGACTTGGTCCAAAGGTGAATGGTGAAAATGTACAATAATTTTGTCCACAAGCAGAGATCTCTCTCTCTCTCTCTCTCTCTCTCTCTCTCTCTCTCTCTCTCTCTCTCTCTCTGTGTCTGTGTTTGTATGTCTGTCTCTCTTTCACCCCCCTCCCTCTCTCTCCCTCTCTGCCTGTCTGTCTGTCTCTCTCTCTCCCTCTCTGCCTGTCTGTCTGTCTGTCTGTCTGTCTGTCTGTCTGTCTGTCTCTCTCTCTCACTCTCTCTCTCTCTTTCTCTGGTATCTCTCTCTCTCTCTCTCTTTCTGACTCATTCTCGGCAAAACATCTTGGTAGGCGGAATGTTGATGTTATGGTTCCCTGCAGTGTTTGGCCTCAGGACATTCTCACCTTTCCTATTGGCTCACGTAAAACTTGCAACCAATCACAGTGTAGGTGGTTGCCCCATTAGTATGCCATGCTCCTAGCAAGGGCAGCAGACACAACAGAGACAAACACACTTCTCTTCCTCTTCACAGCAAGGCTCTCTCCTGTTGGTAAGTGATGACTGATATAATCTCTGAGATGTCCTTATCTCTTGGTCTATGCGCATGGTGTTATTGTTGTTCTTCTCGGTTTCAACACCTTGTAATGCCTGGAATGTTTCAAATATTTCCCTAGTTTGACAGACAGTGGACTGGTAGAGACGTTCATTCTGTAACAAACCATACCTGTAACATCTAAATTTGACCATGGTAAATGGGTAATGAATTGAGGCAATGCAGATGTATTAAATGTACAGTGCTTTGCATGGGTGTGTACATATAGGGTATTTGAGCAAAGTCAATGTAGGAAACATGATGTATAAATCTTTTACAGCAATGGCCAGTTACTCTGGCCCCTCTGAAATATTATGGACAGAGGAGTTTTGGGGCCATCTTGTCAACTAAAATTTAAGTTAACAATGAAGGGTAAAGTATAAGAATGAGAGGCTAGGAAGGTAGAAGAGACGGAAGTCATCTCCTGGTGTTTACATTTGGTTTTGTTTACTTTGTGAGAAGAAATTATGGTATAAGTATGCCTTTTGGGACAGGGGTTTTCTGCTGTTGGTGATGGAAAAAAAAAAAAGTTCTCCCTGAACATGTTTCAACTTGATAAATACAAGCGCTAAACCAGGGTGTAACAAGAGATGTGTTTACAACCACTAAATGAAAGCCTTTCGCTTTGTTGTTCAATGTCAACATACAATACTACTGGCAAGAAGGCTGTAGGGGTATTGTTCTGTATAGGCTGTTGTTATGGTTGGGTTTAATTTAGTCAACTCAGGACCTGGATTTAGTATCAAACAAGTTTGCATGAAAAGGTTGTTGTATCAAGAAATAATTAATTTGTATCAAGAAATAATTAATTTGAAATGGTTCTATGGAAAGTGAATATACCCCTACTGGTGTACTCAGTGTAAACAGACAGGTGATATTTGTAGACCATAAAACTGATGTATAAATTTGGCCATATTATTTGTCATGGCACTGATGGGGGGGCCTTGGCGAGAGTAAAAGCCTGGTGTTGCTTGTAGGTTCATGGTTAAGCTCCCCACATCTGAAGAATCCACATCTGGCTCTAGTTACAGGGCATTTGCAGACAAGTTACTGCATGTTCACAGAACAATTATCTGAACTTGGAGACCACATAGATATATTTACAATACTAGTTATACTACAGAACGCTGTGGGAACTGTTGAAGGGATTTGTCCCCCTTTGTTCACTTACCTTCAACAACTAGTTGAGCAGTAGGCCTATACTGACAGAATCCACCTTGTTTGTTTTCTATGCTTTTGCCTCTAGCAGATGACTTTTTCCTCAAAATAAGTTCCCTGGCCTACTCAAACAAGGCAGAAAATGGCTGTGTAAACAGTGTGTGTATAGTCTTAATTATTTTAAACAAACAAAACATGGTTTGAATTGTTAACTTGTAGACTCTGGGTAAAATAATATACCTGTATGAAGTTTCTAACTTAGCAATTTAAAAACAAAGCTGCAATTCAATGTTTTGAGGTACTTTAGTTTGTCTCCTCCGGAGTATCAGTACGGGTGTAGTCTGACTCAATGAATGTTTCACTACAGGGGATAGTAATCTCTATTTTTGTTTCCGCTTTGGAGTCTGATAGTTGTTTCTCCCATTCTTTCACCACACCCATATCCTGTTCACCACATCTTGGCCAGTTATCCCCTGTCCCACAGGTGAAGCCTGTCTTCAACACTGTCATAACATGGAGCTCCTTCAAGAAATACAAATTCAGGAATGTTTTCAGCATTTATTCCCACTTGAAAATTAATTAATGAATCAATCAATCAATCAATCAATCAATCAATCATTATTTGTATAGTACAATACATACGTAAATTGAAGTGCAGAATCAAAATTAAAAAAAAAATAAGTCAAAGGAAAACAATAAGAAATAAAATAAGTATGTAAGATTCAAGAAAACTTTATTTTCCATTATTGCGGGCAACATGGAAATATGTATTTGGCTTGTGCCAGGCTCGTCAAACACAAAACAAAACAAAAGATAAAAATAAAACAAATAACTCTCGAGGAGAGTCTGAGAAAATAGTGCAAAACAAGATAATTAAAAACAAATGTTTAAAAAGAGAAACACAGTAAGGTGCTGGTGCAGTGTACTGAGTTAACAACATATCTCTGTATTATCCTTTGGTTTGGTGATATTGCAATTGGAATGAACAATTTCTAAAACCTTTCAGGCACAGGGGACCATAAGGCAGAAGTTCTAATGAAGAGGGTAGCCAGCGATGTTAAGATTACTGAAGGGGTCGCCAAAAAATGCCTACTCAACAATCAAAAAGTAAAGAAAACTGAACCTCCATACTGAACAGACCGTACTGTGGGGGTTTTCAGACACGACCCGTATTTGAGACCTTGGTGCTGGACATATGTCCATTCACGTAGAAAATCTAAAAGCGACATTAAAAGCTGATCAGGTCATTTAAAATAAGAAGCAAGTCGCTCAGTCAAAATATGAGGCTGCATCTTGTTAAAAAGCAGAAGAGAAATCAGCAAATCAAAGTCTTACATGAGATTTGGGTTTTTCAAGGTGCTTCTACACACTATCCTCCACACCTTTACCAGCTTGGTAAGCAAACCGCAAGGGATCTAATTTGCAGGTCTAAACTAACAGGTCTAAACTCATTTAGTTCCTTAGGACTTTTGGATTTTGGGAAGGGTATTATAGTGGATGTTTTCCAGATTGCAGGTATCTGGCCAAGCTCGTCACACATCTGGGAGAGTTTAGTGAAGACCTCATTAAGCTGGTCAGTAATAGCACAAAGTGCGTCTACAGATGCTATCAGGACCAGCACCTCTTAAATAGGGCTGTGACACATTCCTGAGATATCACAGTATCACTCTGAAGTACAAGAAACCCTCTAAGCATGGCAACATTTTTAGAGAACTCAGACCTTTCGAAGCAAGATAAAAATTAGTTGAGTGTTCAGCAAATCAGAGTCATCCACCCCATTTACACCGATGGATTGTTCAGTCTCGTTTGCACATTGAGTAATGGAGGCCATTGTTTGAATCACTTGCCAGGCTGCTCTAAGATCCAGTATAATACCTAAGTCTGTTATTTTATTTATTCATTTATTTATTTGTATTATTTTAGTGTCGGATAGCTCATTCATGTCATCACAAGCATCATAAAAACATTGCCAATCAGGACAGTCAAAGCATGCTTGAAGAGAGGAGATACTGCTCTCTTTTTTCAATGTAATAGTTTTTTTTAGTTTTTTATTTGTGCAAAAGACACAATACAGTGCAATACAGTACATTACAGACCTCCCCTGGATTTACCAAAGTGTTCTCTCCAACAGGGGTGGGGTTGGGCCGCTGTGAGGACAGCACCCTCCCCCATACCCACCCCAGCAGAGTCAGTACTAGGTGTATGCTTTTTGTATGTATGTGGATAACCCTCGGACAGACAAGACAAGACAAACAGGACAAGCAACATCATGCTCTCTGACCAACTCTTCACTGTTCTCTCCACATGCTAGAGGCGCCCGAGGGAGGGTTTGTATAGGCATAAGATACACACTATTGTGATAGGATACACTGAAGGAGGGCATGGGCAAAGCAACACATGGAAAGTATGCATGTTAACACAAAAATGCACTGCATACCCTTAGGGCTGGGAGGTATAGGCTACTGTATTTCAAGTTATATGGAGCCACACAAAGGTATGAGTTTTACAATAATACCCATAACTTCTAAAAACTTCTAAAGATGTCACATCATGGTATACTTCATACGGGGGAAAATAAATCTGTTAATACCCCTTTACCCTTATCCTTATTGCCAAGCCCTTCATTCCCCTTATTAGCTAATATACATTTTATAGGAAATATGTGGGGAAACAGCAATTTACCTGTGCACTATCTATGCCTCCTTAAATGTGAATAAACTGCACTGGTGAGAGGGATTTTCTTTTGGCTGTCCATAGTAGGTACTGTATTTGGTCTACTGCAGGGAAGAACCAGGTTTTTATCAGGTCAGCACAGAGCAGCACTATCAGCCCTTTATCAAGATATGGGTCTCACATACAGTACATGCAACAAACCAAGCTAGCCACCTCATCTCAGAACATAATAGCTGGAGAGAAAAGGTCTTGATTGCTGCAAAGGAAACTTCCATCATCCAATCATTATCTGACTATGTGAAGAGGTACAGCTCTGCTCTGTTTCTGTTCAGCTGGTAACAGATTACATGACTGCTCTATTGCCCTGTGTATGTACATCACATGCAAACATGCAAGCATGCATTAATGCATTCGGAAAGTGTGTTTTGTCCCATGCTCCTCTCTGTCCATTCAATAAATGAATCAGTGGTCCAATGAAAGTCACACTCTAAGGTTTTGATAGATGTGCATTGTGCATGCATTAGGCTTGAACAGGATTGTCTAACTACTTTGAATACAGTTTGGTAGCCAGCATAGAGAAACATACCGTATCCGAGCACCTGCGCAAGGCAGGTGCTAAGACAGATGGACCATCATTCAACAAAACGTAGACATGAAGATCAGGATATGACTAGCTCAGTAGGCCTGGGGTCAGCTACAGTGGGTTGTGGCAGGGAGATCATCTGGAGCAGTAGAGGGAGGTTCCTGGGGCAGAGGAGGCTGTCAGACAAGTAAAGACTGGACAGGGATAAACAAGGCAGGGAACACTTAACCCAGAGAGACATGACTTCAACTCAGCTCAGCTGCACAGTAACACAGGAGGCAACTAGGGTTTTGGGCAGGGCAAGGGTTATTTTAAAGTTTTACCATCCACACTGCTGTGTCTCCCATGTATTGATAATGAATTAGAGACCAGCTTTGTGGAGACATAGACTTTCTTTAAGCATTTACATCCAAATTGGTTTTATTTTGTTGAAGTCCTATAACAGTAAAATGTGCTCATATCCCTGTAAAACCACCTTAGTGTTGTTGCTGTGTGTGTGAGAGAGAGAGAGAAAGGGAAAGAGAGAGCAAGGCAAGGCAAATTTATTTGCATAGCACATTTCATACACAGAGGCAATTCAGTGTACTCCCCAGGTAAATACAGGATCAAATGTGTTAAATGCCTTGTACTCATCTCCCATCATCTCCATTTCCCTCTCAGCTGCACAGAATGTGACAGATATGAAAGGAAGGGGGCTAACCCCCTCATTTTGGAATGAAAGGTAGATGACACTTGAGGGGCCTTTGAGGGGCCCCTCACATACCTGTTGCTATGCTCTAAATTACAGTAAGTTCTTCCTTGCACGCAAGGCAGATGAGCCACTGCATGAAGACGTTAATTCACGGTGCCACCAGAGAGGAAAGGGAGGAGCAAGAGGAGATTGGTGCTTTGAACTTGGTCGTCACTGTATTGTCTCAAAAATTGTTTAGATTCATTCATTAGATGAATGGATTGCTGATTGTTTTATATATATATTCAGAGGTATGCTGTGTATACCCACCTCTTTCTCTGTGATTTACAGTATACCCACCTATCAGTCTAATAGATTGTGATCACACATCCCCAGCAGTAGGCTATAGTTACAATCGCAATTACCACTACTGCTTATTCAGACGTTTTCACACCCAGGTGCTAGTCTTGGTGACACATATGATATATAGGAGAAGCATGCTTTAGGCCATAAAAGGAAAAGGCACCTGCAAACCTGTCTCATTTTGAGGCTGGGACATTAGTTGGGCACACCCTGTGGATGACTGCTATGCAGTGACTTTTCTCAGGTAATCCATATTTTCAAAAGATCTTTTCTCAGAATTGATTTTGTAGGCTATGTTGCAAATTGCTTTTTTTATGATTTAATTCAAAACTAGATTAATGAATGAAAACCTTTATTGCTCCTAAGGGAATTTGCTTTGCACCATGATCATGGTAAACAACAACAACACATCAACAGCCATACATACATATCAACAGCACATAATATACCCTAACATAAAACAGACAGCATAAAAGCAGTTAAAAAATCGAGGGGGCCAAAAGAAGAGCTCACATTTAGTTCATGTCTTCGGAGCGTGTTGGCTGCATGGTGGGTCAAAGTGTGTAACGCCTCTCTTAGGACACATCCTGGACATGCAGCTATAGGCCCCTACTGGTCTATCATGTGAGTAATACTGCACAGTGTGCCCCAGTTATCTTGCCACCCAGTATAACAACCCTGTCCAGTTAATGCACCCCCCCCTCCTCCCAACACTGAATACAAAAAGTCAATATATTCTGAATAAAAGTCTTGTAAAACAGTGTCTGCATAGATCTGTCCACTTTAAAAGTTTCCTTAAAAAGTAAAGACATTGTGGGCCTTTTCCTAGCATGTGTGTTAGCATTCCAGTTGAGCTACTGTCAGCAATAGTGCCCAGGTACTTGAACCTCTGTACACTTTCAACGGTTGTGTCATTCAGAATTCAAGGGGAAAGAGAGGGGTTCCTTCTGAAATCAGTGATCATTAATTTAATTTGCCTTGTGTTTACAGTCAATGAGTTCTTTGAGTACCAGGTGTAAAAGTGGTTAATCTGAGTTCTGATCTGGTCTCATCATCGATTAAAAGGCCTATCAAATGTTATCATTGTACAATTATTCTGGTGGCTAACACAAGCATTAGTATACAATGTGAACCGCAAAGGTGAGAGGACACATCCTTGTATCATCCCAGTCTGTGTGCTGGTGACAGATGGGCATACTGTTGCCTCTCAGTTAGGGAGTTGTATATCCACCTTAAGAAGGTATTATTTACGCCCACAAGTATACTCTCATGAGCCTGGGCCCAAGGGTGACGTAAATTCTCAATATTTCCGTCTTGGGGCTGGAAAAGTTTAGGGCTTTTCCAGCCCTAAAAAGTTTAAGAAACCCAGCTAAAGTGCATTGATATAGAACAGAATACAAGTGAATCACACATTTTGGCAATCAAAAATAAACAAATAGCTCATCAAAGGTCCAATCAGTGATCCAAACATAAAAAATGGGTAGCCCCACCACCGCTAAACATTAAACATATCAATGGAGACATGTTTTCATTCTCTAGTTGATTGACTAAGGTCTTACATGAGTTTTGTAAAGAGTTTGTTTTCACTTGCAATGTTTGTATATACTGTAGTAAAAAAAAAAAAACTACAGAGTATTCTGATTTACAATGGGTTAAGAAAGTTCCAAAGTTCCATCTACAGATCAAGTTCTTCAAGAATGTATCTGAATATACTCCACATTGATATGGTAAAAGATACTGTAGGTTCCTCCCTTTTCCTACACGTCTCATTGCATTCCCCATCATCAAGAGAGACCAATATTGTTTTCATATTTATGCAGCCAACCAAGTGGTCATTCTGCCTGTATGGAAACTATAAATAGGATATATCAGTAGATGTTCATTGATTAACATATTGTAGCAGCCTATACCTGTCAGATGCCTTAAATGTAGGTAGTCTCCAGTGATGTCATCAAGCTTGGTGAGGAAGCTGATGGCCCAAAGAGGTCATAGTTCTGGTCTTAGTCTCTGGGTTTCTCTGAAGAACCAAAAGTCACCATATCTGCTGTGCAGTGCTACAGACTTAGAATGAAGAATTTACACACCCCAGCTAATGACCTGTTGTTACACAATGTGGTTACATCACTTCCTCTGAGAGTAGGCTCACTTCCTGTAAAATAATGACAAATGTCGCAGAGACACAGCTAACGGACAATGAGCAGAGAGAAAGTAGACATCAGCTGTGAGTTATGTTATTTTGAAATGACGGAGAGACAGTTATAATTTTGTGAAATGAAAAGGCCTGGGTCTTTTTGCTGCCAAATATGTATTTTTGTTATGGATATAGAAAATAATATTGAATATTGTTATCATACAAATGCTATGAAAAATGTAGCACTTGAGCCAAAGAATACGAGAGAAAATGACATTTATAACCCTAAGAGGTGGATTTGTATGACAGAGGTCTTGCCCTAACAGTCACAATCACTGGCTGTGCTTATTCTAGCACTAACCATTCTTTAATGTACTATAGTGCAGTGTTTACTAAACTATGGGTTGGAACCCAAAAGGCTGGTTATGGTGAGTCCCCACATGACAGGAGTACAACTATCGACTTTCCATTTCTGCTCAGTAGCTAGCTAACTAGGCTTAGACTAATTTGTTTCCCAGAGTTATTTAAGTGACTGCACAGGGGCTACGGAAGTGGGGAAGTGACCGGATATCCGCCTTATTTACTACTCACTTTCAGAGCTGCTGAGTTAAAAATGGGTAGGCGGAAGCATTTGGGAATTGGGGGAGACTATACTACAGGGGTCCCAGGACCTAACTAAAGGAAGCTCAGACAAGATCCATGTCTACCTGGTCCCAATTATGTGTTGCTGTTGTGTGAAGGTCTCATAAATCCACCCCCCTTTTTTTCTTATTTTTTAAAAGGGGCCCCATCCTAAAAAGAAATACTTTTCCTGTGTTTCGCATTGTTTTTACACAATAAGGGGCTGTTCCAACACTGAGAAAATGTGAAATATGTACTTGCTGCAGTTTCTGCAGTTCAGCTGTGACAAGAACCCTCCCTACTGAAACAAGACATTCAGAATTGCAGCTATTATTGATGTAGTCTATAACCTTGCAGTGTGTGCGTGTGAAAAACGAACGTACGCAACATAGCCAAAAAAGATACAACACCCTCCCACACTTTCCTAAAAGTGTATTCTTTTGACATCTGCAATGTTAGAATTTCGGGGGAAAAAAACATGCAGAAAATAAGTTTGATGCTGTTAAGCCGTTGAATGCAATGGTTTAGATTAAATAACCTCCTTTATGTGACAGTCCTTTATGTGCTGGGTACATTTATGAGGCCAGCAAACATGCAAAACACACATGTCTATAATCTGAAGTCAGGTTAATGTATTTATAGCATGTATTCTCACCAGATGCAACATGTCCTCAAGCATGTTCCATGAAAGAGTTGTTAAGTTTTATGACATGTGGCTGCTATACTAGCTATGATTGCACACTCACAGACATGCCACATGTATGTTGTAACACACGTGTATGTGTGCATGTGCCCCCCCCCCCCCCCCACC
>OMKL01086571.1:0-14901 GCA_900302295.1 Parasudis fraserbrunneri | reverse complement strand
CCCCCTCCTGTTTTTTCTTCTTCTTTTTTTCTTTTTTCTTTTTCTACAATGTAATATGCAATTGTATGTGATGTGCTGTGGCCCATTTTTCTTTAAAGGGCACTGTAGCAGCCTATGCAGATTAGCGGTATAGCATGACTCCTTAGACTATTGTTCCAGTTGGAGTCCCATGTATTTACATAAGAGCTTGAGTTTTTCCACATCTTTCTTAGAATGAGGATGCCCTCTAGTGGCTAAATGAACAATGGCTATTTGTTATTTTTTTATTATGAGTAATACATTTAACACACCATCAACATCTTGTAATTTTCTCCCTTGCCAAAATGACATGCATACTTCCTCCATCTCCACAATTTTAAACAGAGGCTACACGTGCCATCCAAATATTTAACTGATCTTTATTACCGTATTATATCTTTTTCCCTCCCGTGTGCACATTGCAGGATTCATCAAGTCTGACCTTCGACGGCAAAAGGCCAACCAGATGGCTGAGACACAGGCGGGGAGTGTAAGTGTATCTGCATGTGTTATGTGCAATCAGAGGTGGGATCTCCACATTCCACGGAGAAGGGATGTGTTGGTTTCCACCCCTGGCAGGGGGCTGTTAGCATTCATTGGGCTCTGCTGGCTGCTGCTCTGCAGTCCTCATGCTGCTATGCACTGCTCCAGGCATGCAAGGGGATAAACTCAGTGGTTCAAACAGCCATGCTGGCGTACACTTGTTTCCTTCTTAACCCACTCCAAACATCTCCTACCCCCCTAAACACGCTTCATGAATGCATGAGTCTGCACCACGCTGACAGCTCTTCAACACGCTTCGCACAACTGCATGACTTGCAAGTGTTTGGTAAACAAACTGCATTTCTGTTTCATTTAATATTTACAAAGGTGTTTTGTCACAGCTTATTATGGCCACAGTTGGCAGCTGACAAACAGATGTTATGATGAATTTATGATAATCTATAAAAACTTAATTATAAGACACACTATAATGCATAATAAATAATAGTGAAAATGGGAGCACAATTTATTTTCCAATTCAGTCGATTTGGCAACAGCAACAAAAACATCACTGCACTCAATCCTTAAAATTGATCAGTTTTAGTCATACTTAAAATTCCTAGTGAAACTAAGACTTGGAGGCCTAGAATGATCAGCTGTTGAAGATAAACTTTGAATCATTAACTGTCACGCTTCACCAGTTCATTCACAATGCCTGTACTCTAGAAGCAAGTCTTTGCCTCTTTCTCAAAGCAGTGGCAGAACTGTGACTTTCCGGCAATATCCTTCACTACCTTTCCTCCTACTTTCTCTGCTCACTATATTCTAAACCATTGGTTAAAATGGAACTACAATAGCAAGCATTGCAGAATCTAAACTTGAAAGTATGCTCAATTCACCACTTCTCATTCTCCTTTCTTTCATACTAAAATACTGGTAACTATGTTTAAAGTGGGAAGAATATTATTGAGATAGCCTGCAACAGAAACCATTCACTTTTCAAATAAATAATACTATGGAGCTATTCAAGGGGAACTTTTAAAGTGATATAACTATCTAGATGATAATCTGCTATCATATATTCTTCTCACACATGGCTTGTAAAGGTTGACTCTGAAGGGAGTATGGTGGGTTAGTGGGCTGTAAGTATTCAGTGTTATGGGAGGTGGAGGTGATGAGGGGACCAGGTGTGTGGTGGTATGGGTGGAGGAGGTGATGGATGAAGACAGGGCCTTAGGGCCCCTCAGAGGCGTGACCCCCCAGCTGTCATTCCAGCCTACAGGGTCCCTGTCTTCGGTGCAGGACTACGGGGCCACAGCACCCAGCAGTGGCTGGCAGCGGCTATCTTGACCCTAACCCACAACCCCACTAAAACCAAAACACACTCCTGCCAAGGTAGGGGAACCCACTCTCTGAAGTTCCAACGCAAATATAATGTTGTAACCGCACAACCATGAAACCATAAAGGACAGTGATATTACAATATTTAACAAACCTTATCATTTCTATCTTTGTTAAACATGAAAATGCCATTAAAATATTCCAGATTGATTGTTTACTTCTTCACAACAATACACAGTTTGCATTTTCACAATATTGCCCACTATGAATTATGTATTAAATTAAAAACCCCTACCAGACTAGCACATTCCTTTCCCATTCACAAACGGGTCTTAAAACAGAACAACTACACCTGCTGCTACTGCCGAGTGAAAAAGCAATAACAAGGATTTAAATGTCATACGAGATTAGCTTAAAGCTCATTACATGGCTTGGTTAGAAGTTTTATAAAACTCAAAGTCAGCTGATTAGGCATCTGATGTACGTGTCCATATGAAAATATATAATCCATCGTTTGTGAGTATTCGCCCTCAAATACTACCGGTAGTCAAGGTAAACAAGACTGCATGAAACAAGTCATGCTGTGTTTTTGTGTGATATCATTGTGCATCTTTATAGGTTTTTATCCCAGATGGTCAACTTTCTGGGAAATAGGAAAGTTATATATTTGTATATAATGTGTACTTTTTCACACCATTTTTGATTGTGTTTGGTACAGCCATTAATCTCAGATTATTAGGCTATGTTTACTAACAAATTTTAACACGCTTTTCAATGAGTGTGCAACAAAATGTATGGATTTACACTAAATGGGATCATTTTCATATTGTAAAGGTGATTATTGATTTTATGTGAGATGATGTGTTTGTTCATGAGAAGCATGAGTAACTGTTCAGTTGGATGTACAGAATGTATATACAGGGTGATGTTTAGTAAATGCTAATGCATTATGGTTTATTTGAATTCTGATACATATTTGAGTGCTTATGCTTCTTTTGATAATAAACACAGTTTAGCAGGACAATGTGATTTTTGAATGTAATTTTCTTTTTTATCCTAATTTTATAGAAAATGGCAGCTGACCTGGAGGGTGGGATCGCTCCGCCCGTGACCTTGAAGGAGGTCAAGTTATGAGGAGGGGGTCTGACTGGTCTGAGGAGACAGATGTCCATCCTTATTAATGCATCAAACACTGACATACACAACAAAAGAAAAAGTACATTGAGCCACATAACTTATCACACACACACACACACACACACATGCATGCGTGCGTACACACACACACACACACACACTTTTCTAAGGTGAAGAGTTAGCACATACAAGCTGAATTTAACTGAACATGTGTATATATTGAAACTACAGCATATTGGCCTTTGGTGTGGCCCTAAATGAATGCAGTGTGAGCTGACATACCTACATAGGACACACTGTACAACATGAATTACTGTATGAACGCCACGCTCTGGCTTCAACTCCAGAGATTGCCCTGACGAAAAGAATCCCAACAGCACCTAAGCTCTATCCAAACATTGCACAAGTCAATCTCGCAAAAACAAGGAACACACCTGGAACCTCAGAGGTTTTTATTTTTATATTATTTTTATCTCCATTAGAGTGGAAAGAGACTCTCCTGAAAATCATTCAGCTGGAGACTATTGATCACCTGGTGATTGAGTGTTGTTGACAATATAATGCAACTGCCACTTTAGTGACACCTGTCATGATGACTTTCCCTTATTTAATCAATCTCTTTCATGTTTTTTAAGCTTTAACCGTCCCCGCACCCTTCAATTAATATTGATGAAGACTTAGTAGTCTATGCATTCTGATGAGCAATATTCAAACTGTGATAGTTGTTTCCTCATATTTGACCAATATTGTGCATAACTAAACTCGATCTTTGCATTGCTGAAGGTATTCATATATAAGTGTTCTATTTTTAGAATGTGCATGTTAATTGCAGACTAAAGATTCTGTGATTTCTGTTTTCCTGTAATGGCAGTTTGTGTTGAGCCAAGTCACCCAGTGGCTTAGAAGTGTTTTCAGATTGCCACCACCTGCCATTCAGGATTACAAGGAGGTACGGCTTCTGTGTACTGCCGATAATGGTGATGAATACGGTTGATGCTGTGCATCTGAGTATATCTCGGAAGGCCAATCTTGTCCTTGTTAGAATTGATCTCTACTCAACAAATTTGTCCTACTTTAACCACATTCTCTGAAGAGAAGTCGGTTACAGTGGGACACTTGCACCTCATGATGATGATACATAATTTGGATTGACATGTAAGAGCCTTTGGAATGCTATGAATGATAACAGAATGTTGCCACTAAGTATGCTAATTGGTGGAGGGAGTTGATGGAAAGACGAGGCAAGTTAATCCATTTGCGCTTGTCATTTTGCACAAAGAAGCAGCATTGTTTTTCTATGTAGTCTTAACCTGTTTATTTGTTACTGAGAAACCTAGTTGATGCTGTGCTCAAGCGTTAGTAGTTGGATATTAGGTGAATGTCCATAGTGCAGTAAGTCATCTGCATCTTTTACTTGATGTGTTGTGGTTAGTTGTCCAGTGATTTTTTCCTTTTAAATGATTGTTATGTAATCATGACAAATATGTTTATCACTTCAGTGGTACGGTATATTTTGTAGGACATTTTATATGCATCATGAATAAATGGTGATATAATTATAACTGCTTGTCATACTCTGTAATGAAGAACATATAGTTTTATATAACCATTAAATCTTGATGGCAAATAATATCAGATAGTGTGGATCTCTGTAAGTGCTAGTCTGGTGAAATAAAAAAACAATTTAGACAAAAAAATTGTATATCTACAATTCTTTCTTTCTTCAATCGTTTCATGCACAGCAACATTACATGTCAGTTTGTCACCAGCCTGAAAGAATTATCCAATTACAGGATTAAAAAGTTTAGTAAAAATTACCTTTATTTTGTCTGGACACAGAGTATTTGAGCCCCACACCAATTCCAATTTTTCTGGGATTGGATCTCTGTTCAGGTGCTGCAGAGTTAATAAAATTGACATCCATTGTATTGAGTATTTGGAAGCAGATATTAAACCTGCGCTTATCAAACATAATGCTAATAAAACATCACTGTACAACATCTCATGACCATTACACTGCAAAGAAAACTTTTTTTTCCCAATTGTTGCACCTACAGTAAAATGGCAGCAATTAAAAAAAAAACTTGTATAAAAAAGAAAAATCTTAGAAGATGCACTGAGATTTTCAATTATTTGAAATGAGGAGTGTGCACCTCAATATGACAGTAGTGCATTGGCAAGGAAGGATGGAAAAATGTAAAGGCAAGCGTTACTGCATTGAAATTTGCAGCTGCAAACTGTGTTGCAAAAAAAAAATCTATATATTATAATAATTCACAGGTCTATCATGGGAACCGACATTTCAATGTCAAAGATCCGAGACCTGAGGCAAAGAGTACTGAACCCAAACTGGACGGGCTCAGGCTGGTTTTTATATTAAAAGACCCGGGTCAGAACCACTGGCAATGAGGACCATGTAGACTCAACCACTAAATTATGTGCTTTTTCCATGTAATTGTATGTGGTTGAGTCTACACGGTCCTCATTTCAAATAATCGAAAATCTTAGTTATTGCATCTTTAGATATACAGTAAGGTATATCTTGTCCAGGTATATAATTTAAAGAAAGTGCCATTCAGAGTCTTGACATGACATCTGGATCTCCTGTTCTTCAAGGCAGCAGGCAGCAAACTAGAACAACTCCACAAGTGTCCAGTGATGGGTGGTATGAAAAACAGGAATTCTCAACTGCTTGGATTCAATTCCGCTTCTTCTGTCGCGCTCCTACCTCTTCCTGAGGTTCTGTGATACACTGGAAACCAATCAGCATTCCCATGATGGAGAAACCTGGAGAAATATAAGAAACACATTTATTACAGGGTTCCTATGACATTACATTTTTGGTGATCGAATTCCATGACCCATGGTGCAATTTACATGACCAATATTTGTCAGCATCTATGTCAAATGTTACATTTTTTATTGAATGGCTGATTTGAATGTCTCAGGTCTTTTGGCTAGTCATACTTATGTAATCGGGAAACGTGTTATTTGGGTTATTATTTCTTCAAAAGGTGACTAGATATACCAGCAGCCAAGCTTGACATAAAACAGCTGAGCCGACAACCTTTCAAACAGATTATGGAAAAATATATTTAATATAATAATAATATATTTAAATATATCTATTCCAGGACTAGAAAAAAACGTTAACATTTCAAGACTTTTCCAGGTTTTCCATGATGGCTGGAGATGTGTTATTAGGATATTGGCTATGTTTTCAGTCCAAAACCTTTTGTTCTCTACGTGGAAAACAAAGACGAAAAACAAACATGTTTGGGAAGTGCTCTGCTTCCCAAACATGATAGCTCTCTTACAACATCTTATTACAAAGTATTCCAACTCAAATCTTAAGTTAAGTACTTACTTGCCACAAGGAGAGGTGCCATAACGCCTATGGTCAAAGGTGCAGTTTTGTAGATGAAGGCCTCTGACAGGAAGTGTCCCAAGGCTAGCACAAATGTCCATAAGGTGATGTGGTAAAGCCTGCAGGAACCCAAACAATACAGAGCAATGTAAGAGTGTGACAATGTAATTTTGCGTATAACAAGGTAATAACAAGTGGTGCTTTATGCAAGCTTTCTCACGTTCTGTTCTGGATGTCAATGGCACAGGCACAGCGTATAATTGATGACAGCAATGTCCAGATTCCAAATGTTCGTGCTTGGAGGCCATTTACTGAGGAGAGAGAATCAAGTTGCAAAATTGAGATCAGTTTATGTCTCTCTGGGCATGACACCCACGTCTCTTGTGTGACACCCACATCTACTGCTTAGGTAGGCTATCACTTAAAACAGATTATTACGAATTAAGATGAATTATTGAGCAGGTATCAATTTACATTCAACTAAGTATTGAGCAAGTGTTCCCCTTTTGCCACTGTGAATTAATATGTTTAGGCCTAAGTCAAATGCTATACTCACCAAACTCAGGTGTTCCAGTGTACAGTTTCTCTGATAGGAAGCTGTGATCCCTGAAACTCTGGACAGTGTTTCCCATAGCAATGACAGACACCATCACTAGCCAACTCCGCAGGACATTCAGAAATCGACTCATTTCATTCAGTCAGTTAGGTGCACCTGTCAAAAAGAGAAGCAGCGGTGTGAACAGTTTCCTGCAGATACATACAGCTAACGTTAGCTACAACCTACACTTTGGTAGCTATTTTGCGATGACGAGTTAGGTAGGAGCTTGCTGAATCGACCTACTTTCAGTCAACAAGACATTTTACTTTTAAGCAAGCTAGTAGTTGGCTAATGCGACGTTTCAGTGGCTACCTGGCTACACTGGCTTTGACAACATGATGAACACTCGCATAGCTAAAAACATGGTGCATAGACTTACCCGAGTATGCGTCGCAACCTAGAGCATATTCAAATTCCTGTAAATTGAAATACTGAAGTTAAAAACGGCGTTGCAATAAGAGGCAAATGTTGTGTTGTGTTATGTTGTGAAGACTATTCGATCTCATTATTGGACATTGGCTGTAACCAATAAGAGAGCTCGTAGGGTGGCTTCATCGAATCGCCCCATTCATCTGAATGGGCCATTCGAGATTTCAGGTGCCGCCTTATTTCGTGTTCAGCCAATGAATCGCCACGAAGCAAACTTGTCTGATCACCTGTAGGCTGTGAAGCATTTGGGTGCATTCGATTTACCTTACTCAACTCAAGAGGACAAAAATATCCGAGCGTGTGCGCATGCTCTCCTCAGTTGCTACTCAGTTGTTGTAGTTACCAGGAAGATTAATCATGATGGTATGGTCAAGAAGCAGCTAGGTTAGCCCCAGCACTAACAAGTGGGGGTTTCAAAAATAGAGTAACGTTTATGTTGGCGTGCTTAGGTATGTGTTATCGCAAAGAGGGGAACACATTTTATCAATTCGGTCTTTACCTGGCTAGCTAATAGCTAACGCTACCTAAATTAGCTCAATTTGCTAACTAACGCTAGCAACGTTAACCCTAGCTAGCTAACCTTAGCTATCTGGCTGTCTGGTTGGTTGTGGCAGTCTTCCAATGCCAGCCGGACGTTAATGTGACCTTACCAATCGTAGAAATTGGTTTCTGACATAACACGTCAGCTAACATTTATTTCAGCTAAGTTAACTAAAGATAGTTAGCTGTACACATCTTCCAGCTAGCGTTAACTTGTTTGTAAGCCCCACTCAGGTACTGGCTAACGTTAAGTTATTGCTTACCAAATTGGAAGTTACAGCAACGTTAATGTTACATTATATGCCTAATGAATTCATCGACTTAACATTGACGTTAGCGAACTTGTGACTGGTGTTTATTATGATTGATATTTTTCCAGCTGACTTCAGGAGGTTTGGGATGGCATTATAAGCGCAGGGACCTGATCCCAGGAAGATTTCACTAGGCAGCACTTCCCCCTTCACTGTGGTGGAAATGCCAGCTGTGATCCGGGATAAAGAGGATTCAGAGCTCTCAGAGGACGAGCAGGAGGAGTAAGTGGCTAACGTGTGCTGATTAAAAGTTTGCAATAGGTCATATTGCTCGTCTCCTCATTGAATATAGTCCAGACTCCAGTCAGGTGCAGAAAGGATGGGGACTGAGAAGGAATGATAACCTCTCATTTAATCCATGAGTACCTCAAAATACCTGATAAAAAACAAACAGTGTTAACTTACAGATGCTTTGTCAAACATACTGTTACAGTTATAGGCTAAACCCCAAATATTTGCTTAACACTGCACTCAGTCCATACTGCAGCTTGTAAAGTTGGCTGTCTGAATTTAGAATGTCTGTTTTAGCATCAGTCAGGTTCTTAGCTTACTGATCCTCCTGGCATGTCTTGTGAAGTTTATCTGTCTCTAAATAGAAAGTTCCTTGCTGTGGCAATATTTCTCAACTGTGACACTAAATATTAGTCAGCAAAATAATATTTGGTTCAGCAAAATAATCTAGATTATTCTCCTGTACCAAGCCCCCTGTAAATAGAGAGTGCACAATTACATTGCCATAGCTCGTGCCATGGATATGTAATGTAATCCATACAAGGTTACATGTAAGGTAAGGACATCCTGACCTTTGCTTAATTTTTAATGCCAAGATGCAGTTAGACAAAGTGAGGACGATGAGTAGCTCTCATTTTGCGTAATTGATAAAACAGGTTTTCTGCTTGTTATTTCCATCTCTTTAATTACCCTTGATCGTTTAATGTTGGCAAGGATTTGACCCTACAGGTCAAAAGGTCTATATAAGGGCAGTGTTTGATCACAATGAAAAGTAGTAACACTACATCTTGACTACTCTCAAAAAATGTAGCCTGTTAAACTAAAAAGTCGTTAAACTACATCCAAACATTGTAAAATACATCACAGGAATTTATCACAATCTGAGTCTAGAATCTTATATTGTTAGACAGAGGTACAACTGAACGAACACTGAGTAAAGTGTAGGTGTGTTTGATTTAGGGACTAGGGCAGGCCCATCCTCACATAGGCAGCCTGAGGATGTGTTTTAAGGAGAGGATAGGGAGCAGTTGTTGAGGTGGAATCGGGAAAACGCAAACCTTTCTATATTAATTAAAAACCTTTGACAACTGTCACTTGACAGAAATGAAAGTGTCGCTCAACGTTTATTATTAGTTATTAACGTTATCAAAAGTGTCGAGCACCCTGATCCTTGCACAAATCAGCCTTAACACAGCCCATAGACTTGATTTCAACAAACTTGAGCCCTTTTGTTGGCATCTGCTTTGTGATAAATGCTGTTGAAATACTTTGTTCAATGGTGTGTAACCTAGATATTAGAGCTGCCAAGTTGTCGGACATGCCTGGATACTTGAGCCAGGAGCAGCTATTGTTTACATGCTCCCCCCTGCTTCTCCCCACCTTATCAAGAATGGTCACGTCTGATAGAGTTCTTCTCCATCGTCATGCTGTCTTATCTCCTCCTTAGCCCTGGATCTACAGGCTGTGTCTGGTACTATCAGATCTTCTCAGTGCAGTGTTACCTGGATATTTGTTAGTACAGTAGCTGGGTTTGTTATTGCCCAGCACCTCTGAAACTGTGTGTGGTTCTGCTTCTATCTGCTCGGCTGGAGTAAACACCATGTCAGGATGCATTCCACCACTGTTAGGTAAGCCACCCGTATAGGCTAGCAAGCATCATCCTCCAGGACTATAAACAGAAGATTACAGACAGTGAAATGTGACTCGAGAGTATGTTTATGACAGCGTTGATAAATTACTCATCTACACATGGGCTTCATTTCTCTAGGCTGTCCAGGTTCTTTCCATTTTAAATGAATTTGAATTTGAAGAGACATCCAGAATCTCTACCTGCTAATAAAGTTTTACACTTGGTTCATCATATTCTGTGTCTCCCCCAGGGAGCATCCTTGCATTGCATGGAGTGGCCTTAGTAGGAAGATCCCAGTTCTGCTGTTCTGCCCTGAAGCTATCGTCTCTAAAGATGGAAACATCCGTGCCGTTGGAGGTACAGTACTACTATGGGAAAGGCTTGTGATAATAATTGAATAACATTTTGTAGCCTACCACTCGTTGAACACTAAGAATTGATTTTACTGTTGAAACATGTTAGTATATAAAATGACAGTTATGTTTTTCATTTGCTGTAGAGCGATACAACCTGGCCTTTAAGATTGTACGCACAGAGAGTCGGCTGGTACGAGGTCTGTTGACCAACCATGGATTCCATGAGGTAAAGGCAGTTTTAAAGCAATTGCATTTTATGTAAGACATTGTTATGTATTCACCTGGTAAAGTCGTCAATGTCCCAAAAGGTTTCATTCCAGTTCAACAGCATATGATTATGCAGTTCATGTTGCTCTCTGCCATGTAGCTTTGGGGATGGTAGACTGTTATTTAAGTCTTGTCTTGATGCTGCCTATGTCAAAGCTTGGGAATGTACTTGTTGAAAAAAAAAAAAATTGGCTCTCGATAGCATTAATCCTGTTTCACAAGAGAGCACACTCCCCATTATCACTCCTTCCAAGCAGTTACTATTAATTCCCTTTTTATTTCTCCTCAATGCTTCTTGACTCCTGCTAACCCATCATCAAAGGCAGACGAGTGTCTGCCACTGCATTGCCAGAGCCAAAGTTTAATAACCCTCTATTACAAACATCTGGCTTTCTCCTAGCAGTTAGTGGATGGTCCATGCCAAATCTGCCCCCTCACCAATTGTTGGAATAAAACAAAACCAAACAGATAAAGTAATATGGTGTCAATGAAAATAGCTGGTGAGTTGGCTTTCCCTTTAAGATGATTTGAGGAGAGCAGGCTGTATTTCACCAGATTAGCAGCCGAGTATCTGATCTGCTTCTTAGATCCGTTCTAACCGAGCTGTCACATGTGATGGACATCAGAATATAATACTGGTGTTGGTGACTGGAAACTGTGCAGAGTTCATATAGTATTAACATCAATGGCCCTACTTTGCTGTTACATAATTTTTTGGTTTTTGAACAATCCTTTGGCGTTGCTTACTGGTCCAGTGTGCAGTGAATCAAACTAATTTGACCTAACCTTAAAGGGGCACTTCACTAAAAAACAATGCTGATTTATTTTGCACAAAATACTCTTGTCTTGTGTATTATGTCTTCCAGTGATATCATCAGAAGACACTGAATCCCTGCATTGTGTTAATTAGGCCTACAGCTCAATGAAATTATATAGATGGGAAAGAAAATAGCAAGCCCACCAGAGGGGAATTGTTTTTCAGTGAAGTGCTCCTTTAAGCTGAAGCTAACCTGTAAGTTGAGGTTGAACAAAATATGTCTGTGTTTCAGGTCCATCCAAACAGCATTGACTTTAACCTTATGTGGACGGGGTCTCACCTCAAGCCTTACCTCCTCCGCAGCCTTCAAGACTTCCAGAAGGTCAACCACTTTCCCAGGTGCGACGGTGTCTGTACTCTGTTATGAGTGGAGGGAGAATGTCCTGCCACTGTTTCCAATGTTAAAATTCACACTACTGAGCCTTTTTAAGCCTCTCAGATCAGACAATGTATTTGTTGGCTTCCACTGCAAAGTACATTTAGTTTGGACCAGTGCCTCTTTTAAACATGAAATGAATCATATTGTCATGCAGAAGGAGTCTTATTGCCATTGTGTTTGTACAAGGCCTCCTCCTCTCTCTCTCTCTCTCTCTCAGCATCCAAGCTGTGGAGAACTCAAGCATTTGAAGCTTAAAGGTCACTGGCCCTTTTCATTTCCAGGTCATATGAACTGACGCGTAAAGACCGCCTGTATAAAAACATTCAGCGGATGCAGCAGGCTCATGGCTTTAAAAACTTCCACATCGTTCCTCAGACCTTTGTGCTGCCCTCTGAGTACCAGGAATTCTGCAGTAAGCTCCCCCTTCACCAGACCCTTTTGACTTTGCATGGCTCCATTTATGACATGTTTATTCTCAATGCTGGTTTTAAATGTATACACAGTGAACCATTGTGGTGCTCCAGCTGTCTTTCTCACCGTACTTCAGTGTATTCTACTCTCCTCCTGCCTCTATCCCAGGTACCTTCGCCAAAGATAAAGGCCCTTGGATTATCAAGCCAGTAGCATCTTCAAGAGGACGAGGGATCTACTTGGTCAGCAATGTAAGGAATATGTTAATTGGAAATACCGTTCCGTAACACATACCGGAAGGCTATGACTTAAAATTAGCCCCAGCCAAATACTGTAAGTCCATCAGTTGTTCTAGCCACTTTACCAGGTAGCCAACCTGGGTTCAATCTTTTTTTTGTTTTTGTTTTTTTTGTAAATTTTAATTGAATTAAAAATCGAATTCTAATTCCTAAAAATGACTTTTGTTGCAAAGAAATGACACTGGCTGGTGGTATTCTGAATGCACTAGGTAATGTGGCAGGTTGGTGGAAAAGTCAGTCTCATACCCGACTAACACACTGCTAACACGTGTTTATACAGACAAGCTTTCTCCTCCAACTCCACCTCAAGAAATACTGTGTAACATGACACTGCTGGTCATCCCAACGTTATTTGTGGGGGTCAGTGATAGAGCTCTCTTTGAAATAGATATGAAACCATGTGTCATCATAGACATTAATAAGCATTGTTGAATAAATCAAACACTTCAAGGCACTGCCTTGTGGAGGAGGTCCACAAGGTTCGCTCTCTTGGACAACTTATACACGTTTTTTTCTTCCAAGGCATTTTTATGAAACAGTGGAAAGAATGTCAGGGTGATATTTGGAGAAGAAGGACGTTCATTTTGTTTTTTCTTTCTTTTTTTTTTTTGGTTTGGGTTTTTCTGTGAACTATTGCCAGTCCTGAGGTTAGTTGCTCCCCCACCATCTCTTCTCAGCTTCACCACCTGCAACACATTTTAACCTCATAAATGACCCAGCTCCTACCACTGCATTGTATTTTCATAGACTGCTATTGAGGGCTGGCCCCACTGTGGCCAGTAGTACCATTGTAGATCCCAAACAGGCCCTGATCTGATTATACAGTATATTTACAAGGTTGGCAACAGCAACAGTTTCACTGTGACTCTTGTAATCTATTGTCAGTACTCTTGCTTCTTAGTTACAATGAGTTACTGAACTGTTATTGTTATTTGAAATGTGTTGTAATTGGATCGTTGTCATCTACAGCCAAGCCAGATTTCAATGGATGAAAACATCTTAGTTTCCCGCTACATTAGCAACCCACTACTGATAGATGGTGAGTTCTGTCTTCCAGCTTTACTGTTGACGTCACTTTGTTGCTTTACTTTGTCTTGGCTTTTTAGTTTAGGATAATTTAGGACAGTTTGAACTGAGGGATGTCTTTGATCCTGACACGTTGTATGTTTTTTTTCTCCCTCCAGACTTTAAGTTTGATGTGCGGTTGTATGTGCTGGTTACATCATATGATCCCCTCCTTATCTATGTGTATGAGGAGGGCCTGGCGAGGTAAGCTCAGTCAGTGCCAGATTTCTGTATTGTGTGAATTATGACTATTAGGCACTAGACTTTATTTAACGTTAATTTATATAAGACTTTATACATGTGCTTCGGATCTGGTATGGTTGGTTATGGACACCACCTGGTCATTCTGTGAGATCTGTCCTGTAGGGCTGTCCCCTCTTTGCTGCCTCTTTTTTTTAATGCTCCCCCCCCCTCTCCATTTCATTCATGGTGAATTATGAGACATATCCTGGAAAATTATCAGTTCATCACAATCATTTTCTCATATATGCTTTGGTTGTTAATGAGCACTATAGTTAAAGAGGTAATTCTCTGCATGATCCCATTGATTTGGAGATGGACAATATCCTAGTTGACTAAGATTTATTTTAGTCAAGGACAGACACCTACAGTCAAGCAAGGGGTGGGAAATAATCACTGGTACCTCTCATGTAGTGACCAGTAGAGGGCAGCCTCAACTCTCCAGTCACTGATGATACTGTTAGTGGTGGTAGTTTTCAAACAAAGCTCTCCATTGTCTCAAGATAATGAGCTAATCAAATGCGGTTGGCTTCGACATTGTACGAAGATAGCTTACGATCACTTAGTGTAACCATATACACTATTGATTTGATTTGGACTTGGACTGTTCTTTAGAGCCAGTACAATTCATTAGCATTATGGCAGTCAGACAGGGCTATACCAGGAGAAGGGTAAATGATGGATTAAAAAACGGCCTCATCACTACTCACTCCGAAGTGCAGAAGTACGTGCTACGTGCAGTGACACAGCTCTCTACTTCGCTGTGCTTGATTATAAACCGTAGGTTATAAATCTTGGCCAAATTCCGAAACCCACTTTTATCTCTTGGCATTCCGTTGGGTTTTTACGGTATTCAGGTACTCTCTGCGTGCCAAGGAATTCTCATTATTGCACATGTGGCGTCCACTCCTCTCAAATACAGACCGAGAAACTTATCTTCATTCAAAGTGCCCCTATTACTCACTTAAGTGTCAGCTGGTGT
>OMKL01086567.1:0-18917 GCA_900302295.1 Parasudis fraserbrunneri | reverse complement strand
ACTCACATCTCTACTGTGTGGTGTCACATTTTTTTTATTTTGACTTATTCAGTGACGTAGTGGTAAATAATCTGTAAACTCCAGTCAATTATGAACACAAGGCAAAATACCACTATACGTTTTTCCAGAATAGTACTAGTTTCTATTATTCACTTGAATAGATTTCGTGTAATTCTAATCAGTACGCTACTATTTACCATTTCAATGGTATGTTTCACCCCACAATGAATTCCATTCACTAAAATGTGTAGAAATATTGTGATATGATACTTTGGTCATATTGCCCACCCCTATACTGAAGAACACCTTTGCAACTATGAGATGGGTTTGAGGGGATTTAGAGACACTGATGACAGGAGGGTTTTGAGGGGGCAGAAGGATGATATACAGCAGCGATGGATCTGCCAGTAGACTGCGTAGGCAAGCTGTCAACGGAGAGAAGGCAATAGCATCTGCAGTAAATTGCCAGCCCACACAAAGTGACAAGAGGCAATGTACGGTAACTCAGGAACCTCTGACAGGTCTGCCAGTGGCCACGAAACACCACCATACACTTGCCAAGAAATCCACAATCACACACACACACACACACACACATAGATGCATGCACACGCACACACAGATCAAGCAGCTCTAGTAGAGAAGGTGAGTAACTTCAGGTACCTTTGAGTTCACATCTTGGAGGACCTGACATGAACTGCACACACTGACAGCTTGGTGACGAAGGAGCAGCAGTACCTTCATCACCTCAGACACCTGGGGACGTTCAGGATGGTGCCCCAGATACACAAGAACCTTTACACATACACCGTATAGAGAACACCCTGTCTGGGAATATCACTGCCTGGTACGTACGGGAACAGCACAGAAGAAGGAACTCAAGGCCCTGCGGAGAGTGGTACGGTCGGCTGAGCACAAACAGATGCTGTAGAGTACAAACAGATAGGGTACAAAGGGTTCTCAAGCTCCTGAACTATTGCCTCTCATAAAGTTCCCTCTTTTCAATGTGTTAATTTAACATCATACCTGTGTATTGGCAGGTGTAAAAAAAGAAAAAAAAAAAAGATTTAACCACCATCTTTACCTAACACAGGGCATGAAAACGAGGTACCCTACTTAACCAAGGGCAATCTGTACCTCCCCAAAAATAATTGATGAGAGTGCCCTTTAGCCCCTGCCCCACAAATTGTCTGTGCACGGCCCTGCTTAAAAAGGAGATCTTGCCCATCTAACCCAACCTCAAAGTCCCGGACAGAGGCCAGTGTATTGATTACAGGGTCCTACAAAGGCCTGGCTCTGGCCTCAGCTCCTGCATCTGCCGTATACATCCTGATACACCCTCATTAAACTAACTCATAACCAGACTTGGACGCTCCGGACAGCCTCTTTGTTTGTGTGGGATGGAAGCATGGGTTGAGAGTGAGTGGATCGGCAAGACAAACCACCACAGAATAGGAGGCCAAGAGTGCAGGAGGAAGAGGGAGCGGCACAGAAACTCTGCCAAAGCCTCGCCACCAACGCTAAACAAAAACAGCCAACTACAGCATCTTGTGTTATGAAAATAACATTTCCACAATCTGACAGACCTATACTCTCAGGGGAATGGCAGAGTGAAACTTTTCTATTTTTTTTCTTTCTTTCTTTGGAATAAAGGGTGACAATGAATGATGCCTCCTCTGTGGTGACATCAGTCAGTGCCGCATGCAGTCTGCCAATTCTGTTGTCTCTGGTTCTGGATGCAGCTCTGTTGTCTCTGGTTCTGGATGGAGCTCTGTTGTCTCTGGTTCTGGATGGAGCTCTGTTGTCTCTGGTTCTGGATGCGTTTTAACGGTAGTCAGTTCAGAGGGAGCCCTCAAATAAAACAGGTTCTATGCAACTGGAGAACAAGAGCTTGGGGGAGAATGTAGACATTACAGAGAGGCTCAGAGTGGGGCTGAGGCAGATGGAGTGAACACATACTGATTTTCCCAATAAGGAGAGCTCAAGATATGACAGGCCTGACTTCAGGGTAGCCGGTAGAATAGGACCGTATGTTGAGCGCAGATTCAAGAGGATCTTGGTGAATGAAACAGAGCGACAGTGGCTCAGGAGGTAAAGCCGTCGTCTGGTGATCTGAAGGTTCCCGGTTCGATCCCCGACTCCTCCCAGTAGCATGTCGAGGTGTCCTTGAGCAAGGCACTTAACCCCTAACTGCTCCCGACAAGCAGGTTGGCACCTTGCATGGTTTCCTCCGTTGTCGGTGTGTGAATGTATGAGTGAAGTGAATGTGAGGCACAAGTTGTAAAGCGCTTTGGATAAAAGGGCTATATAAATGCAGTCCATGCAGTCCATTTTACTGCCAGGTGAGAGAGTGCAGACTGTGTACGCCGAGACATGCTCCCGGCGCCCATATTTACCAAATGTACTGCTCGGGTCATGTGACTGCTCGGGTCACATGACCGTACCGCCATCGCACTATGAACTATGAGCCGATCTGGTCTCAGATCAGCACTCCTCCTTTAAGACGCTTGATAAACACAGGCCCCGGTACTGTACATGTCCCAGGTAACACAGGAATGTTTTGACTTATTTTACTGTTTCGGCGCTGCCGTTTTGACCATTACTTGCTGCTTGCAATGGTGATACAAACCTTAACCTGATTCTTCTGTTGCACTTACTGTGAGTCTCTCTGCACCTTCTACTGCTCCTCCAAATAGACTACTCATCCTACAGTACAGGCATGGGGGATGACAAAACCTTGTGACAACTTGAGTGCCCTCGATTGTCATTCTGATTTTCATAGCTACATACTGCTCAGCGATAGTTTGGACCATGCAGTGAGGCACACAAACACACACACACACACACACTGCACATTTGCTGCTGCCCAATTCCAGTGACCCGCAGAGCAGAACAAGCTCTCATACCAGCGAACAAAAAAAACCTCACACACAAAAAAACACACCGGTTGCTGCTTCTGCCATGACCCTACCCACAGAGTAATCATTTCTTCTGACCCCTGGGACTCTAGGAAGACACCCTCCATTGCTCTCTTTCCGACTGAAGAGTCCATTTGGCCACAGGCTACACAGGCCCGGCCGCCGGCCGGGGTGCCGCTCGAGTGCCCACGCTGCTCTCCGAGGAAGTGGCCTCAATACATCCAATAACCTTGCTCACACAAGTGCGACAGCTGAGGAAGATTGAAAACACGACACAGCGGGTCTCTTATCGCGGCAAAGCCCTTAAATGGAAGAAAATTTTAACATGTGGCATGGCCGAGGGGATACGTAGGTGGTGTACAGCGGTACCGTATTCCCACTTCCTTTTCAGGAAATGGTAGAGTATGCCAACAGCATCAGCCTGATTGCAAATGACTTGTATCTGGCGGTAGGATCACAATACCTCCATCTCCTCAACTACCTCTAGATTACTGGGTTGAAATAGCACGGGACAGGGTGAGTCTTCTCGTGCGCTTGACGCCCCCCACGGACGCAGGTCTGCAGAAACAACAGATTACTGTCTGACAGGGGAACTCTGTCCTCGATTCGCAATAGATGTTCAAAGCAATAGATGAATCGAGTTCTGACACAAAATATATCACCTTGATTATATTTTATCATCTAACGAATACGGCCAGAGATATAACATTTCTCATGCTTATTCAGCAGTCATAACACATAAATATACAAATGCATTTGTGTTATTACTCATGTTATGTGTAGTAATACCTATTGTAATAGGGTTCTCAAAAACCTGAAAACTGTACAACCAGAACAGGTTAATCAAGTCTACAAAATGGACTGTGTGTTACTCATTTACAATCTTTCTATTATTTGTCCCAAGCATAAAACAAACAGAAAAGCATTAGTATGGGAAGCTATATAGCCAGATCAAAGGAAACTATACCGCCTGATGTCAGGATGAAATAAATAGTTAATGAATATATTAGGGATGCACTGATACCACTTTTTCACTGCTGATAAACTTTCGGTTTTCGGGCAATACCAAAGTACTGATCCGATCAATCGCTTTTACTGAACAATATAGACTTAGACCATCGGTTTACTGAACAGTATAGACTTAGACTATCTGACAAAAACTATTGAGATATATAATCAAATGTTCTCCATTAGAGAGATCTAACATGCTTCTATGTGTTAACATTTTGGTTTCTAGCATGTTACACATCTACGTTTCTGTATCGATTTTTACTATTGGGGAAATTCTAAGATACCAATACCCTATTTCAGCATATCTAATACCAGTATCGCTAGCACATCCCTAGAATATATACGATAACAGATCCAACTATCCGTCCATGGCCTCTGCCCTCAGGTACTGAACAGATTTCAAGTCCTTTGCAGCATGGATATTGTGGAGTTAAAAACCACAGGGAGCCATAGGGGCCGATTAGTGATCCGATTGACCCAGGCTAGTGTGACTGTCTGCTCTGAGGCCAGGTGATGATGTGGGATCCTGCATTTGGTACTTTGTTATTGTCGTTTTCCAGAGATGCTAATCAACCAGCATGTGCCTGAGGCATGATTAAATGTCACCCGACTCCCTTGCTTATGGCCCTCTCACTGTGAATAACCCTCTCTAACTAACACACACACACACACACACACACACAAAAAAAGGGTGAGGAGGCCTAGCGCCTGCAGTCATGCTCTGATCAGATGGGGCTGCAGAGCCACAGCTCCCCCTAGTGTTTGCACCACATATGACAACAACAGTTGTGTCAGCCTGACTGCAAGCTCACTTTTACGTCACTTTTTTTTTCTTTTTTTCTTTTTGGTGGCCTTCAAATTTGCAAGTGGACATGTTTATCACAGAGCTTCACCTGAGATTATGGTGGTTCAAGAAAAATATAATTAAATCTTGATATAGGTTACTTGATACAATTCAGCTTTATATATGATCAAATCAGTTTTTTTCTGAATATCCAATATTTTCTGATATTGTATGCCTTTCTGAAATCAAGCAGGTGGATTGTAATACTCACGCTGAGTTGGGAGTGTGCTCAGTCTTGATGGAGAGCTAGCTATAGTATGCAGTAAATAAGAAGAAAGCGCCCTCGTGTGGTATGGCAAAATCACCTCTATACCATGTGGTTGATTTCATTCATAGTTAAGATTCAATAATAAGTTATTTTGACATAAGTGTTAAAGGACTTTTTTTTTTTTTTTTTTTATTCCTTCCACCAGACACCTTAGTTTGTGTTACCACTGAAACAGCTGTCCATCAGAAACAGAAATCAGAGTTTGACCCATCCTCTAATCTGCCATGCCTTGTGTATAGCTACATTGACTATAGATGGAGAACCATTATTGTTAAGCACAATACCTTTATTTCCCAATCATACGAGGAAAAGCTGAACATATGACATCGCGTTTTTGCTTTTACATAGGTGTCAAAAAATCTACAAAGACATGAGAGATATGACAAAGAGTTAAAAGCTCATCCATGATCTAAACATTGACAAAAGGGTATACCCTCCACTAATTTCCATTCATGATATGAGTATAGATTTTATGTGTCACTCGATAATCATAATAATTCTGTCAGTTCATGATTAAACCCCCAACAAGAGGGAAACCGTTTCTCTACTTATCTCCAAATGATCAGTATGCAGCAACTATCAAATGCATGTGACACAGGGCAGGATAGATAAAAACAAACAGTTATATTCAGAATTAGTTATAGAAGCTTTTGCATTAATTATGAATAGTGTCTTACACAGTTACCGTGTGCTCGGGGCGGATATGGTATTCTGTTTAGAGTCATAAACAAATTAAATTGTACCCCAAAAATTGACCTACTGGTAAACAGAAGTGGTGAACTGGGGCTACTTCCAGTTCAACAGTCGTGACTTGAACATGACCCTCCTTCACCCTTTCAACACATGGAAGCACGGCAAAACGAACTAAACTTTCCCATCGACGGTAAGTATATTCATATGATCTATTTTCTCCCTCGAGCATGAATGTTATACATTTGTGTAGAGTATCTTTCAGATAGGACGTGGTCTGAGCTGTTGCTTGGCTCAGTACAAAATGTTCGGAGGTTTTGCGAAGGAGAGGAAAACAAGCCGGGTTTTCAAAGAGAAGAGTAGGGTAGATAATAAGAGCTAATCTTCATTGCATTGTTTAAACACACCTGTTTGGAAATGTGATTGTATTTCAGGAAATTGTGATAGTGCCAGTATCAGTATGTGCTTTCCTTGGTGCAGCGAAAAGCCATCAGTTAATTGGCAGTAATGCGTTTCAGAGTGCAGGAGGTGCATCCTATCTGAAAGCCACTTAAAGAGGACATATTATGTATCTTTTCAACAATTTCATATGAGTTCTTTGAGTCTGTGGAACATGTTACATTTTTTTGCGAAGAAACTAGTCTAAAATTAATTTCAATAATTTATTTTCCAGCACCTCTGTCTTCCCTTTTACTGAACACATCATTTTTGGTGGATGTAGCACACACTAAATAATTTCCTTCCCCATCTGGCTAACCCACAACCAAGAGTACAAAACTTATACTTACTTTTTTTTTTTTTATCAAAGCTAATTCATCCTACTATGACATCACAAACTGCAAAAGTTCTGAACAGCTTGTTTAGGCTTGTTAATGCGAATATTTCAAACCCTGGCTAAGGCAAGGAGTATTTGCAGTATGTCATTTTCCCCTACCACCTAAACAACATTTCAGACTGCCAAATCCATATTAAGACAAGGCAAAACCCATTTTCCATAATATGTCCCCTTTAAGAGACTACTGGAATACCTCCAGGTGATACTCAGACTGTCTTATTCTCTTGGTGGATATTTTGTTCTCTGTGAAGACAAGGAGAGAACTTCTCCAGTTCAGTCTTCAGTGTCTTTGCGTCCGGTCGATCATCTGGCTTCACACTCAGCAATGACTTGATTATTTTTGCCTGCAACATATGATCCACAGCCAGAGTTCTACGTGTCAATACTGAAGCTGCGCTGTGTAATTTTGAGATGCAAAATGGCACAAATATTTGAAGTAGATCTACTTAATTACTTTCTACCCCCTGAATATTAAAATAAGAGTAAAAATACCTCTGTGGGAAACCTCAATGAGAAGTGTTCGGGAAACTTCTGACTTCTGACATCTTCCCAAATCTGGAATTTATGCAACAATGAATATTTTAAGAAATATCAAAGAACATACTGTATATTTGCTCTTACATAATGTTTGTACATACTACATAAAGTTAGATTTTCAATACGGCCGATGGCAGCCATTTTGGAAATGTACCCCTTCCGGCTATTCACTGCAAAAACTGGTAGTCTACCCAAGTCATTTTGCATGACAAGGGACTAGGTAACTTGAATCAAGAGTCAAAATCTCTGCCTCTTCCATTGGGAACGGGGTTCTAGTCAGAGACAGGACTATCTATACTGTTCAGTAAAACGACTGGATCAGAGCAATACTTGTATTAAAGAATTCTTAAATTTTTGTATTCTGTATCGCCAGTAAAAAAAATATCTAAAATAAATAAATGAATAAAAAAGTTAAAAAAACACTGATGCCTTACTGGTATCTGCACTGCATTAAGAATTTGTGACAACGTAGAATGGCTAACTTTAAATAGCTAGTCTTTTTTTCTGGTAACTAACTGGTAAATCAGGAATAATTAAATAAACAGTATGATAAACCTTTTTTTAGACTCACCGCAGATTTTTCTGACTTAGTGGAGAGCTTCCAAAGGAGTTCAAAATATGTCAACCCCAAAGCAAATATATCCACTTTTCTGTCATAATTGTTCTGGATCTTCTAAAAGAGAATAGGAATAGAGTGTTAAAAACAGAGATATACTTACAGTATCTCTCCTGTAGAATACCATGCATTTCAAAGATATGAGTGTGTTTATATGCACACCAGTATATTGTGTGATTCAAATAAAAGAATAAAGGATAATAAACAGAATTTATCCCGTTTTTAGTTTGGCTCTCGTAAATGTCATCCCATTTACAATAACCCAGATAAACTCTTAACTGTGTTACGAGAAAAGTCAGATATCTGGGAAATACTAACACTATCTGTAACACTGAGGCATTTCTACATCTTATCCGGGTTACTGTTGATTTTCACAGTCTGCATTAGATACGTTTCCATGATAATACTAACTGAATATTCAGTTTATGTAGAGCCAGGGGTAACTGTGATCTGGATATGAAGATCCATATAAATAGCTTGAACAATGAGGTCATATTGTGGGAACTAAAGTTTTCCTAGATTTATAAAGGTATTTTATCAAGACTGCCTAATGAGGACTTTTGTTTGACTTTTTGTTTGACTTCAGTTAATGTATCTCAGATGGATTTGGTCTTGATTACCAGTCCTCCCTAAACCAAGTGTTCAAATCTTTCCCACCCCTTCGATTTGCAGTATTTAAAATGAGACAAATCCTTTGGAATGCCCGCATTTGAATTTGGAGGGCCGATACTGTCTGCCAGTCTGGGTCAGAGAAATGCAAACATTTATTTTTCAAAATCATTCCATAAATATCTTATTATTAACTGTACTAATTGTGGTTGAAAAACGACTCAAAGCACATTATTTTTTTTACCCTAAAGACATAATGCATTCAAAAACAAGTGTATGAAAAGATAACAGGAGATTATCTGGAATACATTCAGCATGTGATCATACTCAACGACAGAGATTGTAAAACAAAGTAAATATCAATACAAGTCATCTTACTTGTTCATATGCCATGTAAGACGTAGTTCCCGTCCGTTTGGTTCTCTCAATCAGATTCGAGTCATTGTCATTATCCTCTGCTGTGACCAGTCCAAAGTCCCCAATCTTCACCCCTCCATCACTCCCAAACATGATGTTGGCAGGCTATTTGCAGGAAGACCATCGACACCAATGAACACGTGTACAATAAACAAGACTGCAGTTTGTCCCCAACAAATGATGCAGCACCCTCAGTCAGTGAAAATAACAACAATTTCCATTATGTTGGAGGCAGAAGTCCAAAAGGGATAGTTCACATTTGTATATGTATGTAAGGGTTTGTTTTTACAAGGACAGATACAACCACAATGACATATCGAAAGCAACTGCCTGTTGTGTTGTATCACAGTATTTTAGCTAATGTTAGCTACTTTTCAATACCCGTCCTTGCAGCAGGTTGGTATACACATATTTCATACTTGCATCCCTATCGACTTCCACTAGGATTGCCAACAAATGTTAACATTTTCTGCTTCAAAAAATGTGCAAGTCTCAAAAACCAAAACCTTGGTGCAAGTGCTTTATTGATAGACTTAATTGTTTTTATGATTGTTATTATTATTATTATTATTATTATTATTATTATAGTCCCTCCAATAGTGAGAGAGTACGGATGATATCCTGATAAACTTTGTCTAACCTTCAGGTCTCTGTGGATCAGTTTCTTGGAGTGGATGTACTCTACCCCGCTCACTATCTGCAGAGCAATGGTCAGACTCTCTTCCCTTCTCTTGGGGTCTTTCCGAAGGGTATTCCTGTCATCTATCCACACCCTAAGTGTCTTCTTGTCACACAGCTCCATCTGAATGTAGAGGAACTTGCCTGACGTATCACTGCCAGACCTGACAACATAAAAAAGAAAAAAACAAGTCAAATCACATACTGGTAACGTTACCCCCAGGCATGGTACATGGTTAGAGGTAGGGATACACTCATACAGATACTGGAATCATATTATCATATATCATATATACACGATACAAAGTTAAATTAGTATTGGTATCTGAGAATTTCCCCAATGCTAAAATCAGACTATAGGTGGGACCAAGCCATAGTTTTGCAAGTCACAAGTAGGCTAAGTCTCAAGTCTTGACACTCAAGTCCCAAGTAAAGTCCCATGTCAAGACAGGCAAGTCTCAAGTCAAGTATCAATTTACAGTGATCAGGTCAAGTCGAGGTGCAGGTCGGAAACTTGGGTCTTGAGTTCTAAACAATTCCAATACATTCTTTACCAAGTTCAATGCCATTTAAAATGTTTAACAACAGAGCAGGCTTAATACATATTAAACTACCATAAATAACAAGACCTAAATAATAATTATTACTATGCCAAATAATCTTTAAAACTCCATGGAAATACAGGGGTACCCATAAGAAAGACAGTGCCAGCATAACAATAAAAAAGAGAAAAATAAATATAGTGCACTGTAAACAAGAATAAGAATGAAATTAAATGTCTTTTTATTCAAGGGTATCAATGCAGCCCTTGCACATTGAAGTCAGTCTGTCTGTTGGGCTTGGGGAGGGTACTAAAACAAGTCTTTCAAGTCATAAGGCTCAGGTCCGAGTCATAGGCCTATGACCTCAAACTAATGGTCTAAGTATATATTGTTCAATACGAGTAATGGATGGAAGTAGTATTCTTTACCATAGGTCAATAATTAAAGGTTTAGGACACAGAATTGGTACTGACAATGAAAAAGTGGTATCGGTGCAGTTCTAGTTAGATGGGAGGTTCAGGAATTTGAACACGAATCAAGGCCTCTCTGAAGACATTTGCAGTGAAACCTTTCAAACAGATCTGTTACTTATTCTTCCTTTTACTGCTGCTGTTGAAGTACATGGCATGGCTTGCAAGCGATTTTGAGAGGAATGGTTTCATACCCCAATGACTTGTAGGAATGGTTTCACCCCCCTGGGACCAGCATCGGTCCCTGGGCCTGAGTTTGAGAAACACTGTCCTAGAGATCCTGAACATTCCCTTGAATAATACAAGTAGTTCAGTGATAATATAGCAGTAATAGGGAGCGAATGAGTAAAAAAAGAGGATTACTGTGATGAACTGTAGCTGTCGCTTGTTGTGTCACATTTGTACTCGAAGTCCTCGATCCAAGCTGTGTAGTATCTGACAATATGAGGATGCTGGAGGTCTGCCAAAGCTCCCACCTCTCGTAGAGCTTTACTGTTCGAAGGGTCACAACAACTAAGCTCAGTTAATCATTTGGAGACTTCACAATGACAGACTTCAAGTAGTATCATGGTATTTCCATAATTTTTTGGTAACTGCCATGATGGTAGTGGTATTATTTAAGCACAGAAGTGTTACCATGGCGATACATGACTTTTACCTTGGCAGGATCATGGTAAATTATTTATACAATGGTACCAAGGTAAAACTGAAATTACCATCAAACTATCATGTCACTTTTTTGTAAGGGTGTAACAAGTACTGTACAAGTAACATACTGTATCTGTAACCAGGGTTGGGGTCAATTGACTTTCAGTTTGGCCATCGTATTAACTATTTGTTAATAAGTCAGATAGATGGGGCTGTCCTTGACTAAAGAAATTCTTAGTCGACTAATAGTCATAGGACTTCGCCAACAAATCTATAAAAATGTGTTTTCTACATATTAATAATAATAATAATAATAAAAAAATAAATAATAATAATAACTTTATTTATATAGCACCTTTCAAAACAAAGTTTCAAAGTGCTTCACAATAAAAACAGATGATACAAGTAAATAAGATCCAAAACACAAGATAGAATAATTTGAATCATTAGAACAAATACCATCAGTTAAGAAAAAGCCATAAGATGAAAGTGAGTCTTAAGAAGAGATTTAAAAGGGGATACTGAGTTTGCCTGAGACCTTCAGACAGGGAACAGCAAAGGCCCGGTCACCTCCAGTGACAAGTCGAGATTTTGAAACTGTTAGTAGGGCCTTGCTGGAGGATCTCAACCAGAGATCAGGCTCATAGGGTAATGTAACTCAGAACATTCTCTAATTCTACATATTTTAATCTAGACTGATCTACATGAAGGATTAGTCAGAAAGTATCTTTCAATTTAATTTTATTCAAGACCAATCGATTGATTTTAATATTTTAATATTTTGATAAATGTATTGTAATTAAATATGTATGTATTTGTAAATGGTTTATAGTTATGTATGTCTGTCTTGGACCCCAGGAAGACTAGCTGACGTCAAGGCGTCCAGCTAATGGGGATCCTTTTTCATAAACAAATAAACAAATAGGGAGTTAGCAGATCACAGATACTATAGGCAGGAGCCTGACCATTCAAGGCTTTTTTCCCCCCCCAATCACGCATAAGGACCACTTTCAATTCAGCGCTAATAACTAATTCAGCATGAAAAATTACTAATCGATTAACTTGGTCGGCTAAGACCAAACCGACAAATTTATCAACTGAGAGGGGACAGCCCTATAGATAGGACATTATATCAACAGAATTATTATTATTATTATTTTTTTCAAATGTACTTCATGGATTGAATCCAAACTGAACTGGCCCAAACCATGTTCATAACTGACACTTAAATAAAAGTGTAAAAGAAAAGTATACTCACGTATTACTCCGCACCGTCTTCACAGCGAAAAACCTATTTTCAAGTTTTCGTCTTGCCTTGTAAACTTGGCCAAAGCCTCCTTTGCCAAGGCTCTCTATTGACTCAAACTCTGATTCAAACCTGTAGAGGTCAAGATATACACAATATCAACATATATACTTTATATGGAATTGTGCAGGGTTTCTTAAACTATGGGTCGGGACCCAAAATGGGTCACTGGCCTGTCTCTTGTGGGTCCCCACTTGATGAGAGTACCAGTGTGTTTTAACGTGACTGGGTCCCGCGGTGAGACTGATTTACTCAGTTTAGGTGACACACAAGAAAAGTTTAGGAACTCCTGCGATAGAATATGAAACATTACACTCATTTGTATATACAAGTATAAACACACAGCAGAACAAACACACAAGCTAAATACCAATAAAACATTCCACAGGGACACAGTGCCATAGACGTGAAGCATTCATCACGACAGTAAAGGGAAATTCCACCGCAAATCAACATTAAACTCATTTACCAGATTGAGGCATAACTGATTAATTCCCTACATGTGACTGGCCAAAGCGATCTCTGCTCGGAAAACATCAGCTGTGGATTATCCTTTTGATTATCGGCGGGTAATTCGAATTTCCTCTCACCTCGATCATCTCTCTTGATCAGCTTCCCGCTCTCTCTCGCCAGGTAACGGAGTAACCGGAAGTCTGTGCTCACCCCCTCCACTCTCTGTGTGTGTTTGGTAGGAGTGGCTACCTTTGACTGGCATTATCTGATGCCCGCGCTTTTTCTGCCGCAGTTGTAGTCCTTTGGAAAGCCGTAGTTTAGGGCTATATCTCTGGCCTGACAATATTTACAGAGCTGGCTGTGAGCCCATTTTACTCTGTAGTGAAGCAACCTTTCTACAAATAAAAGAGAGCGCCAGAGTGGAATTCCCCTTTAAGGCATGTGAAAGTGCCATGCCTGTGAGTTGCCACTAGGGGGTGACTAACCCAGATTGAGTGAATTACAGACTGAATGAGTTAGTAACAGTGTGAATTGGTGACATTGTGAGATGCTGTGAGGTGCTTCACATATGAAGACATGCTGGCCTGGCATTATACAGCTATGGGATGGATGCCATACCTTGAGACTGCAGGTTGGTTGGATGTCCTCTGGGTGGGGCTAATAGGTGCCTTCTTTTCTTTTAAATCAGGAATGATGCCATCCTTAGAGGAAATAAAAAAAAGTTAGTAAATTCCGTCATTTGCAACAGGATTCCATGAAGGTTATAATATTGTGTGATGATATTGAATAGTTTAAATGTTTTATAATATCAAGTGAATGGATCTTGAGTAGAATATTAAAGAGGTTAGATGCCCTACGTCTTTGCTCCAAGTAGGTGCCATTAGGAAATTTGCTGCAAGTCTAAAAATAGAGGAAAGGGTGTATGATGAGGATGCCAACAGTTAAACACTAGACCACACTATACAGTATGTTTAAAGAAATGAAGAGCCACAAATGTGGTGAGTCTTAAACAGACTACTTACTTTATTTTAGGCTTCACGTCGGAATTTTGCTCCTTCTTCATGAGAAAAGAAATAACACCAAATCAAATTAAAGTAATATTCATTTTCAGAGAAAATCCAACTTTCCAAATTCATACTGTACTTAAAATATAGCCGCTAGCAGCCAATAGCGGGGTCCAAGCTCATGGGCTAAATTACACTAAGAACATCAGTTAAATGTAACACTGTGGAAAATCTGTACCTCAAAAACTTTGCAATGCAAGCAACTGTAAGTAAAATGTGCGTGAGATATGGCCAACTGCCAATTTGTCCTGATGGTGGTGCTATACTGTAGAGCACCACCGAATATGGTCTGAAACACTTTGGGGCCCCTAATAAATATGTACTTGTATATAAAGTTTTATCGCTCTAGCATTAAGCATTTGGGTATTATGCATCATCTCCTGTTTGTATGTTTTCACTGTCAACCGTGTTGGTGTTTTGCGGTTAAACGGTGAGGAGTACCAAATTTCGGTGGAATAGCCATGATGTGTAGACACTTGGAATATGCTGTGTGTAAAATTTGGTGAAGATTAAGTCAACTTTGTTACCTAACTAAAAATAGGTTTTGCATCAATTTAAAATGACAGAAGTGTATCATGGTGGAGATAAAAAAAAACAAAAAAAAACAGTATGTGCAATTGATTTGTCTTGAACCACATTTTTATTTTTATTTTTATTTTTTTATTTTTTATTATTATTATTATTCTAGGCTGTATGGTTCAGGACATAGCTGCAAAAATGTGAAGTTCCCAGTTATAGTCTAGTCTTACCATCTAGCCGATCAGTATCATTTTCTTTGCCCGCGTAGTGGGGGAGATTTGGAATGTATCCATCAAATTCGGTTGCTCTGAGCTTCAGATACTTTTACAGCAGAAAAATAAGAATGAACAGAATTTACATGGCACATAACAGTGTATCAGTTACCTTGAACGAAGACGAATCTGTGCATGGGGAGTTACTTGAAGCAGTTGCCATGCTTTGTGATGACGAATCAATGGACTCCCTTGGATGACACAACAAAGGAACACGTTAGAACGTTTCTCAACATCTACCACCTGGAATTCAAGACAATTAGCTTAGCGGGCGCTCTCATCCAGACTGATCGACGATGAGAACAGTAGAACGAGGACGTTTAATTTCATGTCACCAAACATTGTAGTCATCCAAGTTTGGAAGGACAAAATGAAGTTGCCATGACAGAAGAGTCAGTAAATTGTGTCTTAGTTCATTCCTTACCAAGTGCTCGAGGGTACAGATGTATTAGGTGGTGCTCCATCTTCAGACACAGTTGATCTGCAGGATATCTGAAAACCACAACAAAGACATGCTCACTTCTTACATTTTACACCATGCTCAATCGGTACTTAATGTAACCCAGATGTGATGCAATAAAACCTTTTTGAAATTAACACTAGACACCAGACAAATGCTGGTAAATTATGGGTGTGTCCGGATAATCTGCCAATTCCTCTATTTTTCCCCTCGCTTTTCTCTAATCGAAATCCACGACTTTTTCCACGTCAGTTCAGCCCAAGTGCTTACGAACACATTTTTACACAATTTCCAAAGGTTTTTGGACATGTACAGAATCGCCCCCCACCCCAGAAAGCTTCCCGGGCCCGGGAGACACCATTTTCGAGATCGCCGTGACTTTTCCATGACAGTTCGAACCCCTGTATGACACATCTTTTTGACGGTAGAAATAGAATAGGCCGACGTAAATACCTGGCTGTTCCAGTCGGACTGTTCCTGAAGGGTGGCCCAGGCCAGCCGAGCTGCGTTTTGCTTGGCTTCCTTTGCGTTTTTGCCCACACCTTCGGGGTACTCCTTCTTGTCCACGACAACCTTATAAACAAATCTGTGTGTTTGTGTGCGTGTGTGGGTTAAAAGGGTTTAAATTAAAATTTAAAAAATGTTATACGGTTTCTCTCTCTTGTAGGACTGGGTAACATGTTGATATTTATCGGAAATGGTCTATCTGTGTTATTGTATTGGTTTTTGTGTTGTTGTTTTTTTAGATGCAAAGCACCTCCGAATGCCACTCATTCACTCACGGTTAGCCAGTTCACAGGCGCGGCAATTTGCGTCACACCGGTTCAATCCATGTAACATTGCCTCACATCTATGAAGCCGTGTGTCCTTGTTTTTTTTATATCGCGAATCGTGATACGCAATTCTGTTGTCGAAATGAATGCTAGAAATCAAATATTAAGTCAGATTTCTCACGAATTGATTTCTGAAATACGGTGTTTCACGATGTTAAAATTCTGCATAAAATTCCTGTTTAAGTCCGATAGCGTCCCAACACCTCCCGGTAACATGCAGTCTAATATGATGAACATCGGACGGATTATCGGACGGATTTTCCATACCCGAGAGGATGCGTATCGATATCAGAAAGAGTCTCTCTGAATATGTTGATAGTTATTCTTTTACCATATCGCCCAGGCCTACTCTCTTCTATCAGTCGAGGTACAGTAGGATGAAATGTCTGTCTGCAGTATCTATTTGGGCTTCATTACACTTACTCAGGGTCATGCGCTGGACCACATCTCTTCACTAGTATGAAGTCGTGGAAGACGTTGCTTTTCTGACAGTAGTGGTTGAGAATGCCAATGAAATTTGTCTCTGCGAAGCTGCTCCGTTTAGATATGGGGCTCCCGTTTACATTCCCCGTTTTCTCACTGCGATAATGGAGACAAATCACAAATCCGATTTAAAAAGTGTTATACAGCAATTCAAAATCAAATAACGGAGTAAAAAACACACAGAGGTTGATAACTGGATAACGTTTTGGGATGATGAAACAAGCAAAAGTATCATACTTTTATATTTGTATAATTGCTTCCACCTACCAGAGAGAGGCAGAGAGATTTTGATTCAATTCCTCCTTTTGTTGAGCCCGTGTATCATTGCAATTCTCATCTACAGTCTTGAAAATAAAAGAGAATACTTTTTATTTAATCATTGACTGGGGTGTGGCATTCAGTTTCCCCAGGAAAGGGTTCATTGTCACTGGGGTGGCTCTTGCGCATGGGACTGAAGACTTTTTAGGACAGATTTGCCCAACCTTGAGGTTGACATCCCAAGTGGCGTCCCCGGATATGAAAATGGGGTCCCTTGGAAAATGTCCAAATCAAGCTGAAACGATTGTAATAACATCCGATTATTATTTGGAAATGAAAATGTAATGCCAACAACGAGCTCCCATGCTCTTGGTTTCTATCCCAATGACTAAATATATTTTTGCACGTTGTTGTACAGTAAAAATCAATAATGTGACACACAGTTTCCATATGTTTCAAATGTTGGCAATGCGGGGAATGTTGTTGCCGTATTTATTGACACGGAAGTTTTGAAGTAGTATTGTTGGCAAAGAGGTTGCAGAGTAGCGGTGACGTGGTGGCAGAGAGGTGTGGTTCCAGGATGCAGGACATCACCATTGAGCCTTCTGGAGGTGCCACGGGCCCACGACGTGGCACAAGTGATAACTACATCATGTCATGTGTATTGGTAAATGCACCATCACTTACCGCTGTAGTCTCTTTTCCATATATTGCCTGGTAAACAAGCCTGGCAGCTTCCTCCTTTGCTTCTTTCCTTGTTCTCCCGAACCCCATAGGGTACTCCTTATCTCCAACCAGAAAATGACAGCATCTAATACAAAAAAAAAGAAAAAAAAAAGTCATATTCTGCACTTGTAAAACGGTGACTAAATAACATAGGCAAGATTTGGCGATGCACCAATGCCACTTTCCTACAGCCAATACAGTTTCTGGGTGCTGAACTTTAAAGGGAAGCTCCACCACAAAACAACATTTGGCTCATTTGTTAGAATGCGATTCAGTTGTACAAATACTGTATGTCTGTGTGGTTTGAATCTCCCGCTCCCCACCCTTAAAGGCGTTTTTCAGATAGAGCTGCCAACCCTCCGGGGTTTGCCCAGAGACTCCGGTAATCAGCCTCAGTCTCGGGGGAAGGTTTTTTTTACTTGCTTTAAAAGTGAAACACAAATACTTGCGACAATATAAGAGACAATTGTAAGAGCAAAATCCATTTTATTCTTGTGACAGCGAAACTAATTTTGTGCAGTACATCTTGTACCTTAGACATCTATCCAAATACCTAAACTCTTGCCCTGTGTGCTTGTCTACATCTGAGAGGGGGCCGCCAAGCCAGACACGGGCTAACCTTGACTCCCCCAGAACAAGACAGTTAATCACGGGCAGCACCTGTGTTTCTGTCACCCACGCAAACCAGCGGTCTCCTCCCAGACCAACATATTAGCACATTTGCCCTCTCAGAGGCGCGCATTCTCACTGTACCCTTTGTGCTGTAGAACTGCGTCCAGCTCGATCTGTACTCTCAATAAAATTCAACAAACTGTCACTTCGTCTACTCAATCTTTATTTCATCAGCTCTTCCAGGCTCATAGACACAACACAACACACACACATGGATGGATGGATAGATAGATAGATAGATAGATCAATAGATAGATAGATAGATTCAAGATACAAAAACATCTAAACAAATGTCTCTTCTCTCATCCAGGCAGTGGGGGGAGGAGCTTCTGCAGGAAGCTTGCACCTCATTGGCTGAGGAGATGTCCCTCCATCCCTCGGCTCCGGGCGGCATGGTGACCTACAGACGAACTTTGACCCTCAGCCTCTTCTATAAGTTCTACCTGACTGTACTGCAGAAAATGGCCAAAGAGGTGGGTATGCACACACACACACACACACACACACACACACACACACACACACACACACACACACACACACACGCACACACTATGAGTGTTTCCTCATTGCTTCCCTGTCTTATTCTGTCTGCCTTTCTCTTTGTCTCTCTGTTTCTCTCTCCATCTCTCTCTTGCTGTCTGTCTCTCTTTCTGTCTGTCTCTGTCTCTCTTTCTCTCTCTGTCCCTTCATCTCTCCCATTCTCTGTCTCTCTCTTTCTCGCTCTCTCTCTCTCTCTCTCCTCCAGGGTGTGTGTGTGGAGGGTGTGAAAGCAGACTATATCAGCG
>OMKL01086563.1:0-12094 GCA_900302295.1 Parasudis fraserbrunneri | reverse complement strand
AATAGAGATAGATTTCATCCGTTCTGATATCTTCGAGGAGGTGTTGAACTACATGTACACCGCCAAGATCTCTGTGAAGAAGAAAGACGTCAACCTGATGATGTCATCAGGACAGATCCTCGGAATACGCTTCCTGGACAAACTCTGTTCACAGGTGTCTGTTCACACACACACACACACACACATAGAGATAGAGACACACACACACACACACACACACACACACACACACACAAAACTCCAAAACTGCACTAATGATGGCAGTTATGATAGGTGTGAGAGTAGCAGGTGGTTATACCATCACCTGCTGCCAATCATCGAGCCACTATTACACACACACATACACACACACACACAGGATGACTCACTTTAGGTCCATGGAAGCCCTCTCCAGGGGGTCCTCTGGGCCCCGTCACCCCCTGGGAACCTGGCTCCCCCTGGGTCAAACAGAGAGGACAGTCACTGGGTGTAGGGAGGAAAAACACCCCACCACCCACTTCATAACCACATTTTCTGAAGCTAAACTAAAACCTTATTCCATTTACAGTTAGGTTTTTCAGTCTGTGAAAATCCTATTTCCACAGTAATATATTTGCAATATTCTGTTTACACATGGGATATTGATGATGATGATATGATGATGCAAATTAACGCCTTCTCCAGACTAAGACCTTAACTGGGGCATTTGCTAATATCCGGAATGTTATTATGCATGTAAATACATTGTACAGTAGAGCACAACACATCATGACCTACCTTTGGCCCCTGAAGGCCTTGTCCTGGGGGCCCCGCTGGCCCTGAAGGGCCGGGACGTCCTATATTACCCTGTGGAGACCAGTGGAGATAAGAGTTACTGGTCAAAATTAGCATTAAACAAGCCAGAGACATAGATTATTGTAAATGTACAATTTATAATTCCCCTAAGGCTAGCGTTTCATTCCAAAATGAGAGAGAAAAGAAAAACGCTTTCGTTTCTTAGAAAGTTATTACTGACGTGACAATAAAAATCATGAAATGTAATTACATTTATTATGACATGACATTTTCCTTCTGAATATGAACATTTTTGAGGACAGGCTCATCCCTCTTTTTGAAATATATTGAGTCATAAATTTCAGGTAAAAAGGTTTTGTCAAACGAATACAGCGCTTTGGATGAAACCCGTCATTCAAAAGCTAAATCAAGGGGTTGCAGACAGTCTAATAATCAGCCAAGACTTTCATGGTGACTTGGAATCCCTCAAAAACACAATTTGCCCATTTGAAGCTAAATCTGTCCATGGCCTGAGGAGAATTCCTTTCGTCAAAGTCCAATCGGTGATCCAAATGTAAACAAAAGGGTAGCCCCACCACCAAAAATGTAAAACAGGAATGGAGACATATTGTCGTTCTCTAGTTGATTGACTGAGCTATTGATACGAGGGCTAACACTCGACAACAAGTAAATGTGAGTTTCTAATTGTAATTGCTGTATTTTGTGGCCGTAAGAGGTTAGTTTACATTGCTAATGTTTGCAAACACCGGGGTACAATCAGAATCAGAATCAGCTTTATTTGCCAAGTATGTGTATGCATACAAGGAATTTGACTCCGGCATTGCGTGTACATACAAAACGAAAAGAAATAAAGAAGAAGAAAAAAGAATAACAACACAACAAACTTCAGAGATATTCTTTGTTAAGAAGGTTCCAAAAAAGCTTATTTTCCATCTGCAAATCAAACTATTCAAGAATGTATGTGAATAATCATACCCCACACTTAAATGGTCAAAGAAAAATCCGGGTTGGGGCTTTAAATCGTGCCAGTCCAGATCCATGACTGTGACATAAATCTAGCATCTCAGATCAGAAGACTGCAGCCTGCTGGGAAGCCTGGATGTCATATTTGCGGGCCCATGTACAGGGGTATTGGTTTGGTTTGGGCTGACAGGCCCTTGCTTCATATCAAACACATATGTCTGAAGAGATTCACACATGGCTCTCTGAAGTGTCAAAGTGTTGACAGCAAACTAAGATGAACACCCTGCTCATATGAAACGCATATTACCAAGAAAGCCTTTGAGTACAAGGGCCCCCATGGTGGGCATGTTCACACACACACACACACACACACAAGACGGAGAGCCCCTGTCAATCCGGAGCCGTCCGATGTGGGCTAGGAGTCGACGCAATACTTCTGAGATTATGACTCAATCACAGCACAACATCTGTTGGTGTATCACGTGATTTTGCATATATGAGCAGAAACTGTAATAAATATCGACAAAAGAAAATCCTTATTGATTACTGTGACATTAATTCCTTCCAGATCGCCCCAGCCCAACATGTTATTGCAGGAAAATCATCTTAGAAAAAGTTTCATAAAATGTGTCAGTTGGGGGTACCGTTAGCTAGGTGGCTGCTGCTCCATAATGTGTGTGTAGTTTCTACAGACCTGACTAAAACTGCCTCCTTTTACCATGCACCCTGGGCATGGAATGTTTTACAAGGCCTCATTAAATTAGACACACTACTTCCGCTTCAGGATGTTAAAACCCTGATCCGGCACCACAGGAAGAATGTCATTGCTCCTCATAAACAAGGCCTTCCCCTTCCTTGTGCGTTAAGTGCTTCCATGTATGTTTCCTTTATTTTCTTCTTTTTTTTCTTTTCTTTTTTTATGTATTCTGTTGTTATTTATGGATGCTTCTGTCTTGGCCTGGTCACTCTTGAAAGATATTGTATTTCAGTGGGACCTCCTGTTTAAATAAAGTAAATAAATGAAATACCGTACCGGTGGTCCTTGGAGCCCCTCCCCCTGGAGGTCCTGGCACACCAGGTAAACCGCGGAACCCGATGTCACCCTGGGAACATGGGAACAAACAGTTTCATCACACTCTGAAAATGGTCTCTCATAAACTCAAACTGGATACCGATTGGCTCAGATACCGACTTTAATACTTCTGAGCTAACATTTCCAGTAACCAGTATACCTGCGTATATACTTCTTTTTTATCTGTGCTTCATTAGCAGCACTTTTGCCAATAACTACGGTATATACCAGCAGAAGGCTTATATCAGCTGCTTGTACATATGCACATCTTCAAAACCCTTAACCTCTCCTCTCATCTGCTGCCAAGATGTACCTTTTAAGCTTCCACTTCTATGTCATGTGACATCTGCTGATTCTAATATGTCATTTAAGCTATAACATGTCGATAATGATAGGATGTTTCAAATCCTTTATTGTCTACATTTCCCTTTTAGCTAGCATGGCATATATTATATCTTCTTACACCATGGAATCTCTCTGATTTGAAATAGCGATCTGCAGGCTAAATGTGAGGAAAACTAGGCTACACTAATTGCATTATTGAACCCAACACATGGTTCGGAGGAGCTTAAAGGTAGAATCTGTAATGTCGTCAAACAGCGACCTCTACGGTCTGATGCTTGGGTTGGATTTCACTGGGGATAGAGGAGGGGTTGCTACTGCTGGCTATACCTCAGGCTCTGCCAAGAGAGGTCTGGAGAAATTCACAGTATAATAAGTTACTCAAGTCCAGCCCACACATCAGCCCAAAACAAAAAAAAGTTAACAAAGTGCAATACCAAGCGGGGCTCTTTTGCCCTAGAGGTCACTGTTTGACAGCATTACATACTCTACCTTTAAAGGGTTAAAGATAAGATCTTTGGTCTGACAGGAGTGAGATCTTACCTTTGGTCCGGGGACGCCGACTCCCTCGACACCAGGTTCTCCTGAGAGTCCAGGCAGACCAGGAGGGCCCTGCACAACACAGGACAAGGTCACTGTTTAAACCCCTCCCAACCGGACTGGATAGCCCCTTAAGTGTCCTCTTATGTAGCTTCAAAGGTCAAAATAAATAAAGACCCATAACTACATCTGTATTCTATGTGAACATCATGTCAGGAACATCATCATTACCGTAGCAACATATTCCAGCTTTTCGTTTTACCCATAGCCTTTCTATGTTGAGTGATATAATGTATGTAAATGCAAACCTGAGACAGTTTGGTAGAGTGGTGTATTATATGAGTGACGCACTGTATTTATGTGATAGTAAATGTTAAAATTGATATATGGAGGGAGGGAGACGAGAGGGTTGGCGATGGATTTACAGTGTAGATGTGTGATTACTGTGTGTAGACTGATGGTGTGAATGGACAGATTTATGGGTGAACAAATGTGTGTGCGTGGCTGTATAAACACAGAAGGTGAACTGACAGAGTGGTCATTCCCATTCAAATCTACACTCTGGTAAACATTAAAATGGCTGCCATACAATGTTTTGATAATGTCATTGAAATCGGTGTTGGCTCTGTGGTTTTGCGAGACCCAGCATGTGTTGCCATACCAACGGCATTTGGAGGAATATTTCCAGTGGCAGTTGAAGATGAGTATTACAACTTTGTGAGTCTGATGCGCTGTTGAAACGCAAAGCAATGCCCCTTTTCCACGACATTCTATGGAATGACTGAAGGAAATGACCAGGAAAGGCCCTTTCTATCTATTCCAGTTCTGTGTGTGCGGGTTTGTTTCTCACCGGAGGGCCGGGATATCCGTCCCCCTTGGGGCCAAATGGCCCTGTGGGACCTGAATCCCCACGCTCACCCTAAAAACCATACAGATACAACAAAAATGTATCAATCAATCAATCAATCAATCAATAAATTAATCATACGTATACAAAGAAAGCGTTTCACATCCGTAATGTAGTGTTATTGGACCAATATGACCGGGCTTCCCATATATCCACATCTACAAACCAGATGTAAAATCTGGCACTGAATTTGTGGACCAATAAAAAACTTGTGTGAGCTCTTATACTCAAATGAGGTTTAAATTCTGCTTTCAGAACTGTTGAGGCACGTGCGTTGGGAATCAGTAATGCTAGAATATGAGTCTCATTTGGGTGTGAGAAGTTAAAGTAGCTTAACATTTTATGGCTCCACAAAGTCAGTGCCCCATCAATTATTTATGGAGCAGCCCCAGATTTGATGTCTGTGTGAGATCCAGGCCAGGGGTGGCATTCCCCTTTAAGCTTCGTTCACAGACCGAAAATGTTTCTCTCAGCTAAACAGAATATTTCAACAGTCTCTGGGAAAATGGCCTTGCAAGGTTTTTCTTTTAGATGTGAAGCACCTCATAGTCAGACAATGACACTAAACCACTCATTCACTCCCTCATTCAGTCAGTCAAACAGTCGGTCACTGTTAGCCACTCTGCCCCTAGTGGCGGCTCACGGGCATGGCACTTTGCTTTGCATCTATGACACTTTGTGCCCTTGTTTCGTGTATGTTCGCTTGTCAAAGAGAGAAGTAGGTTGGGTCTTACCTTGGGTCCAGGAAGTCCATAGCCGGTCTCTCCTGTAGGACCAGCAGGACCAGGTGGGCCAATATCACCCTGGAGACGCAAACGATGCGACAGTTGATGACATGCGTAACTGCATTTTAATAACTTGGGCTGTGCTCCAATAAAGAAATGCTTTGTCGACTAACAGTCATAGGATTTTGTCCACTAAGGGCCCTGGCCACGCTGATGCGTTGTGGCGGTCCGTCTACATTTGTTTTTAATTATTTTTCAATGAGGAGAATCCATTTGTTGGACAGGGCTAATGATGAGTCAGTCTCCACCAGATTTGTGTCCGTATTGACCAACAGAAAAGTTCAGAGAGGATGAACTTTTGGAACTGATGGATGCATCACCGTCTGTAGCAAAGCTCCTCACATTAGCTAGGTTCTAATTAAAAACAAACCAACGGACAGCAGTATTTCCCATCTGTTCCAGTGATGGATCAGTGTGGCCACTCCTTTACTGAGTAGTTGTTTAAATTGACAAATGTGAAAAATGTAGTTTCTCGCATTATTGTCCTCTCTGAAACAAATTAAATTATACAGAAGGAGCTAACCACAGTTAGTTCAGACCTTGCATTGTGCTCATAATGCACTCATAACCTCGCTTTTGTTAACAGCCTTTGTTTACTGCTAGTCTATTATACCTTCCTTCCTAATATCACACACCAGTAAATCAGCCAAAAATAAGCATTTGATGTTAGTAAAATTGTTGATAAACTGTGGTATAACAGCAATACTATGCTCAAGGTCATGCTATACCATGATTTTGGTACAGCTGTGCTGATCTACAGTATCTCATGATATAACACTCCCTCATGTGTATTACTGATTAATTATATCAAGCTATTCCAGACCAGCACATAGTGAATTCTTTGGTTTAAAACTAACTGACCAAAAAACAATTCCTATTTGACTAAGACCCTAACAACCAATTCATCCACTGATTTACTAAGTACAGTAACTATTTACATAACATGGTAATACCAGATACACAGAGATTGGGTAGAATGCACACATGCATTTCAAATGTCCCAAACACGGTCATGACGTTACCCGGTAACATAACAGGGTTTATCGTCTAGCCATAATTCTATCGGTACATACTGAATGGGAGGGAGGGTGTCGTAGATCTTTGGGTCGTATGAGAGTACCTTAGATCCGATGATGCCGCGGCCTGGTAGTCCTGGTAAACCCAGCCGGCCTGGGATCCCTGGCTCTCCCTGTGTCATAGAGCCAAAACCAATATGTCCTTGTTAATCATTCACTCAGATCATCGCATCAGCGAGGAGCTTCGCCGAAAGTGTAATAATGGAGGTGATGTCACCTGTGCGTTGGAGGGCGAATGATCGTTGCACAACATTGTTTTTAGTCTAATTAGCACATTGCCGTCAGGCGTGTGGTAGAAATGCGAGCGCTGAACTTGTCCTGATGCGATCAGCCGTTTAAAATGAGCCTTTGGGCTAAATTCTCCCTTTGAAATGATCCTTCCAACTGGAAAGTTCGACCCGGGTGAGGAAGATCGGGTCACTCTGGCCCAACTGAAGTGTCGGCATGCGATTGTTTTCATTTGGAGTGGAGCTCAACCAGTCCCATTAAGGGGCTACCTGGCTGCACGTACAGCAAACTTAGTCTGTGAGAACCAACGACAAGGGCAGTTTCTCCATGTCAAACTGTGAGGCATCGACTATAAGACGTCCATACGCGTAGACTGAGACTTTTCTTTACCTGAGAGTGTTGATGGAGAAATCTACCGTCTCCATAGTGTTGTGGAGTGTGCTGTCAGACTGGCCGTATGGTTGTCTTGCCAACACAGTCTGACCGCACACTATCACACAACACCAGTGATGCTACCGGTGATTTTGTTAGACTTCACAGTCGAAACGTTAAAGGTAAAGAAAAGTCTGGGTCAATACATATGAACGGCCTCTAATTTAAGTTAAGACTAGATTAACCTTTTCCGGTTATTATGTGATTTAATGGTTTCATTATTTAATGGTTTAAAAATCACCCTCACCTTTGCTCCCGAGGGTCCAGCAATCCCCGGTGGACCTGCCAAGCCTCGTATTCCCCTCTGACCTTGGTCCCCCTACCAAGTCACATAAACAACACCACTATTAATCTGATCACAGTGATGTCATCATAGTAACCCTACTGCAATGGATAGATGATGAAGTAAAAAAATAAAAAAATAAAAAAAATAAAAAAATGTGAAATAAAGAAAAAAGGGAGGAAAGGGAATCTTTTTACCTTCTCGCCCTGGGTACCGATTCCAGGACTACCCTCGGGCCCCCTAAAACCTGTAGCACCTGGCTCACCCTACGGACACACACACACACACACACACACACACCAACACACCCACACACACACACACACACACACACACACAGTTCACACACACATATATGTGCACCATTAATGACATAATTCCTTTTCTGAACATCTTCAGAGGCCACTGATATGCCTGTGAGCTATTCACCGCGCCGCCCACTTCTACCATTGTCTCTTTACTTCCTGTAGCTGAACTTAGTGGCAAAGATGCTGACTAGTGTGGATATTCCCAAACCGAATAAATTATGCATCTATTAGCACAAAACAGTTTAGCTAGCTCATTATCCTTAAAACAATGATATTTGTAAAGAAACAGAACATTGGGTTTGACATTTTTCATTCAAAAATGACAGAAATTGAAGACTAATACATCCATTTCTAGATACAGTGTCACAAACTCATAGGAAGTTGAAAGACAAAATCGTCCAGCTGGTCTTGTTGTCTAGAAACATAAAGTGAATAACAGCTAGACTTGGCTGAGTCACTCTATGGTACCTTCTGTCCAGGGGCTCCATCCTCTCCTGGCAGGCCTGGCAAACCACCCAATCCGAATGCTCCCGGCTCTCCCTGAAGAGAGATCATCGGTTAAAACCCTCAGTTGTGAATACAACTGACGCTGTTTGCATTCGGATTACTGTTATCATGTCATTATGTTTTTATGTGTTTCTGATATTTGTTGTATAGATTGCAGTCATTATATCGTATGTGTTTAGTGATGTTTTCACCTGACTGAATGACAAATTCAACAACTGGCACAATAGAGATTAGATAGATATAGATGCAGGTGTTATTTCCATTTGAGTTTTCTTTAACCTTTATTTACCCAGGGTAGATTCACTGAGCACATCACACTCGCACAGTTAGACACAGTCACACCTGGGAGCTGCCAAGTCAAAGCACAACCTTCTACTGTCAGCCACTGAGCAGCTCCACTGGAGCTGTTGGGGGTTAAAGGCCTTGCTCAAGGGGCACTTCAACGGTGGTCGATGAGGTTTGACCTACCTTGGGTCCCGGTTCACCGGCCCCTCTCTCTCCTGTGGCACCGGTCTCCCCTGGCAGCCCTTGGTCTCCCTGTGTGGGAGAGTGAATCATCGGCGGAAAACATCATCTTTCTCAATACGACATATCTCTGGCTGCAGTACACTACAGCACCCCCTATTATCTAACAACACCTTCAAGTTAGTCTATTATTAGATGACTCTGTGAACGTAAGCTGTCCGCCTACACCTGAACGCAGGGGAATACCAGAGATAATGAAACACTGGATTTCAGCTACAATAGCCAGGGGATTACCCACCTTGGGCCCTGGGAGGCCCTCCCCCGGGGGGCCTCTACCTCCTGGTGGTCCCCTGGGCCCTTCCATACCCTGGGAGAATCAAGAAGATACAGAGATTAGAGCGAGAGCCCATAATCTAAAGATTGCGTGGCTTAGAAGGAATAAAATTCCATGCGTGTCTTGAGAAATAAAATCAAATATACAAAAGAAACAATTGTTTGGGAGAGTCTCAAAGCAGCAGTGGAAAGCGTTGAAGTAACAGTTCACTTGCCTTCTCGCCCTGTACGCCCGACCCAGTGAGGCCAACAGGACCGGGAAATCCTGGAGGGCCAAAGTCCCCCTACAGGTGTGGATGAGAATGCAGGCTGATGATCATCTTAGCACATACCACTTGAGTATCAAGTTACTCCTTCCAGATGACTTAATACAGTACATACGGGAAATATAGAAATATGTGTTTGCAATATAGCTGTGTATTTCCTGGTTGTTCATTGGTGAATACATGAGAGTGAGCGCATACATGAAAGATCTTCTACCAACCCAAGTCACGTCTCCATGACCTTTGCATACTTGAATTGCCGTTTTTATGTCACGTGTCCTACATGCAACATTAAGATCATGGAGTTGATTGAATTAAGAGACACAAAACACTGCAGGCAATGCTGCAACTGCAACGTTCCAATCTAATTAGAATCGCTGTTGACTGATTGGTCGTTACCACATGGGAGCACTGTAATTATCTTGTTGATGAATTAAACCACAAGGCCGTGATGCCAGGGCGATCTTTGCCAACAACTGCCTCTATAAAATACAAATCTCATAATTCCCCCACCGAGGCCGGTGATTTTAGCCCCTACGTGTGAACCAGGGCACCTGAGTCTTACTCCTTGGGGATGACTTCATTCATAACTAAATGTAAAGGTCACACGTTTCCAGTGACATCATTGGAGAGGCAGTTGCTCTTGACAGTAAAAAATGAATTCCATTGAGTGAGACCTGGACTAACTCAAGTGCAGGTGGCAGAAGTGTTTGTCTCTTAACCCTATTCCTTTCCATGTCAACAACCTAAAAGACTGACAGATACATATTAGCAAGCAAAAACACAACGAGTTGAGGAGGACACCAGTGGTTGTGTGCCTTTAGCTGTCTTTTTCGTGTCATTTGATGATATCAAGGATCGGAAGAAATCAGCAGAGTAAAAAAGACACCTCTACAGAGTTGTCCTCACTTTTACGAACTTTCCCACAGCGTTCTTCCCCGTCTAGCCCCCTTTAACCCTCTACCCGAGCAACTGACCCAGCTTGATTCATCACTTCTACGCAGAGAAGCCTCATATATAACACCGCTCTGAATAGACAGTGCCTCTGCCCCGCCACCCACTGCCCTTCTGCCACAATAGCATTCCGGGCTTCATCTGCATGTTTGTGTGAAGGCGATTCAGCCGGCAGCCTTATTTACTGCCTCTCTCTGCCCTACTGTACCTTGTCTCCTTTGATTCCAACGCCAGACTGCCCTCTGGGCCCCCGGGGCCCCTCCAGGCCCCGTTCCCCCTGCAGACACACAGACAGAGAAAGAGAGAGAGGGAGAGAGAGGGAGAAAGGGGAGAAAGAGAGAGAGAGAGAAAGAAAGAGAGAGGGGGAGAGAGACGGAAAGAGAGAGGGAGACAGAGAAAGGGAAAGGAGAGAGAAAGAGAAAGAAAAAGAGAGAGAAAGGGAGAAAGAGAGAGAGAGAGAGAGAGAGAAAGGGAATGAGAGAAAGAGGAAGAGAGAGAGAAATAAAGAAAGAGAGGAGCATCAGCATTTTCTTTTTCTCCTAAATAAGTAAATACACACTCACTCATCGATGCTGTACGAACACAAGTGTCCACACGCAGGACGCTGGCACACCTAATGGAATGCACATCCTTGTTATCATACTAACAACAAACGCAGAGAATCTCATACGCTGTGGTCCTGATCGTTTACCTTATTGTGTCGTACAGTACGGCACTAACAATGCCAGGGTTGGGGTGTTACTCAGTTCCCACTGGGACCACCCATGCTAAGAATATATGCACTTGACTTACGGTGCTTTTAAGCACTTTGGATAAAAGCGTCCACCCAACGGCTTGTGTAGGTGCACTCCTTCTGGGTGTTTCATAAAAACTTGGGGTTTGGTTCGATGAACACTACAGGGTACAGGTCAGTGGACTCCATTGTCACAATATACAGAAACCAAAAAAACGAAGCGAAGTCGACTATACGGAACAAGTTTGGACAATGAGGCGAGGCGAGGAGTTATTACTTCGGCAAGCAAGTTTTTTTAATATTGTTAATTGTGTTCTGCGGTTGCAAATCCGATGACTGCCGCTGATATCGCAGACCACCTGTGAACCACACATTGCCAATAAGAGCCGGCGGCGGGGGGCCATAGGGAAAGTATGCACTTCTTGACTGAAGCTTTAGTGGTGTGTTTCCAAACATTCCACGTTAATTTCTGTTTACGTTTATGTCTATGTGCCACGCGGAGGTTGGAGTCGACGATAGAGGGGTTTGTTTACGTTTGCCGGGAACGATTGACAGCGGAAACAGCCCACCGTGGCGGGTTGTGTTGAGATGGCCCACGGTACAGTGAGCTCCATGAGGATTTGGACAGCAACACGGTATCGGATGACGCGGTTCCTTGATCTTATTACTTTGGATGAAGAATGAGACGGTGGCTGTGAGCTTAAAGTGTATCGGATACAGTCCTGTTTGTACACGTACATCGTCGCCTCCGTTTCAGGGCGCTTACAGAACCAACCGTATGTCACAGACCAGCATGCTTCGTGCTTTGTGTCAGGACTGGTGGTGTGCCGAACTTTCACTCCCTCCCCGTATATTCCAGAGAAAGGTTTGGAGATTTCGGCAGGTGGGATTTAAGCTGCGTTGCCTAAATCTAACCCCCCCTTCTCATCAGTCAGATGCGTTTAGGGAGGTACTGTCGTGGTCCCAGTGTGAATTTGGTGTTTGTTAGTCCTTGTATTCCTGAGAAATAGGGGGGGTGGAACAGAATTGTAGGAGGGAGGGAAAATTCGGCTTAACACAGAGGGACTAGTGTGAACTCGACCACGAGGTCAAGGTGGGTTTCTGATAGATGTTGCATCGACGGCAAGGG
>OMKL01086561.1:0-17550 GCA_900302295.1 Parasudis fraserbrunneri | reverse complement strand
TATATATATATATATATATATATATATGTCAAATTGGTTGTCTCTCCCTCTGTTCGGATCAAATTTGTATTTCAAATCAAACGATGACTATGAGGTCACCTCAATACATCTTAACGGGATTTTAGGGTGTTTGATGGACCCACCACTCAGGCAAAATACTCAGTATGGATGTGGTTGACTTATTATGGATTGTATTCAAGTTCAAAGGGTTCCTGAGGGTTCAAAGAAAATATAAATCATTGCCATCACTCTATATGAGAATATATAAGAACGTATAAATTCCACCCTACTACCATACCTTAAAATACCATTACGTCCCATTAAGATGTTTTGAGGGGACCTGGTCTCGGCTGTGCTAGCATGAGACAGAATTGATTACTAAATACAACCTACAGATGACGCCTGAGCGACAAACATGGTTATAGCGATGTAGAACACCTCAAGCAAGCACCTCGACAGTCATTCATCCCATCACTTATGCCACATTCTATTCAGAGTCGGAGGTCGGAAGCTCCCAGTTGGAAAATCAGAATTACGACCTGAATGCGTTCCAGTGTCCAGCTCAGAAAGAAACCGCACATATATAAAAAATTTAGTTTATCTAAGGGAGGCGCATGTGACCCCGGCAGAAGCTGGTGTTTGTGTGGCTCGTTTCTGAGCACATTATATGTTGAGAAACTGTTATAATTAGGCTACCACACTGGTATTGTCAAGAATCTAGCTTCAGTCGTCTTCTAAATATTAAAACAATGTTGTTTACAGTGTATGCTGCCATGTTGAAATGACATCAGATATCTGCATCTCGGAAAGATCGGAGTTGAGCGATCAACCCCGAGTTTCCTACTTGGAATTCCAACTTCGAGAGCCGTTCCATTGCATTTTTCCTAGTAGGAAGTCGGATTCTTCCTAGTTCCCACTTCAATGGAATGCACCATTACGCTGAATTGAAATTGGGACACACTCTGCCTTTTTCCTTGCATGATAATCAGACTGAATTGCATTCCGTTAAAATAGGCCGAATTGGTGATTCAGGGTGTGGATCCAGGCACCTTTTTCCCCATCAAAAAGTGAAATCATTCAAACGTGATGCACATCAAAAAGGTTGATGGGACAACGAGTGAGATCAAATAAAGTACATAGCTGACACGATGGGTTAATTTGTACGGCAGAGAGTTGGAATACGGTAGAAGCTCATGTGTTCTGTGTGATGGAAAAGCCCTGAAGCGTTTTGAGAATGCTGTTGCCGCGTTAGATCCTTTGTCAGGGAGTTGGCACACTCGCATCTTTGGCCTCTCTGCATATTTTGGTATGAGTCCAAGTTAGTTTAGCCCTGTATTGTCCTTGAGTTTGTGTTCGACGATTGATGCCGAATACCTCAGATGTATTCAAGGCCAAAAAAGTGTCCTAGATTGAGATGGCATTCATTGCGACATTAAAAGGCGTACTTCAGTGTCTTCGATATTGCCGAGGCTGTATGTAGTGGTCATTTTAGATGGTACAATATGTGTAGGCTGATTAGTAAACATTACACTGGACATACCAGTAGGTGAGCCAGCCGAATTTAGCACCGACATCCAACTTTATAACACCCAGCTGGTGCAACAGAACCAGTGAGTGAGTGAGTGACAGCCACTCATCCATACACTCATCCATCCACTCATCCATCCATCCGTCAACTCATCCATCCATCCTGGGTCAATGAGGTGCTTCACATCTGTAAATAACAAATACAGCTGCTCCCCGGTGCCAAAAGAACACTGCCTAGTGCCCATCCAGTTTTATGCAATGAAATGAATTTCGATATATTATAAGTGTATAATACGTATAGTTGTACTGCTCTCAGCGCGTACAAGCTGCTGTTGTGTGACGTTTGCATCCTTTGGTTGACAGGAGTTGGGGATTGCCGTCACCCACTCCAACTCCGAGTTGGTTTGCGGCTCAGACTTGGTCTTTGTGGCGGTCAAACCGCACCTGGTCCCCGGTGTCCTCAGCGAGATCTCCCAACATGTCACCCAGAAGCACATCATCGTTTCCGTGGCAGCAGGCGTCACACTGGCAACACTCGAAGGGGTGAGTCCAGTCGGCAACTATTACCGGTAACGGGTGTAATGACTCAATCCGACTGCAATTGTATTACGAATTTTTTACTTATGTTTTTATTTTTTGCAAAGATTCAATGCGGCATAAAATTTTACATTTCAACTACAGTCCTGTTCATTAGTTTCAATATATCAAAAAAGTTTATTATAGGTGTATAAATGTGAGTTGAGTGACTTGAGTCAGTCAGCAGTATAATCATATATGCAATTAAAGCCTTATACATCAGACCGGCATCACGTCATCCGCAGTGATCTGTGAAAGCCACGCCTCTTTTTGGGAGAAAACAACTTGGGGAGTAAACAGGGGTTAGGTGGTGTTTGTTCACAAACTAAAACTTAAGAACAAAACAAACGGATATAAATCATGCCGAAGGCTATCAAGTCCCAGAAATAGTCATCACCTCTTAGTTTTAGGTCACCTGGAGATTCATAAGCGTAATATTAAATATGCAGGTAGGAAAATGGGGAAATATCCTGCAGCTGAATTGGGAAATGCCATAGGGGAAGACTGAAGAGGCATGCTGCAAAACAGATTAAACGTAACTTCTCACAGTAGCGCAAACGCTCAACGGCGGCGGTGTTGGAAAGTGAATTGCTTTACATAACTTGATGCACCAACAAAACAAATGTTTTTAGCGTTCTGCTGACAGTTTTTATACAGGCCAAATACATCATTGATCGAGAGGAACGGCGTCTGTGTTTTCCACCACAAAGTAGGCGTGACTGTGAAAAAATCCCAAGTACCCGGATGCGCCAGTCTGATGTACACCAAGTTAAGAGTTCATACCATTATGAGTATATAATTAAATGCTTATATAAATGTCAAAACACTATATTAACTGATGCTAATAATCAATTATGAATTTTGATTTCCACACTTCTTATCAACAGACTCTGAGAAAGATCACACACACACACACACACACACACTCAAACACAAAAGCTCACCACACACACACACAAAAAGCACCTTAGCATATCCATGCACACATACCTTATAAGCACACCAAATGTATGTAACTATATTGTATTGTTCACATTATATTGTATGGTACACTGTAAATATATTGTACCTTGTGTATACTACATGGTTGAGGAGCAAAGGAAAACGAGCATCTCACGTTTTCTGAATGTATGTACATTTTTAAAACTGTGACAATAAAAGAATCTTGAAACAGATTGTGATACACCGATGCTTTTAGCACCCCTAACTAGTAGCTAATAGGGTATAAAGGTAAAGGCTGTTATTTGATGGGAAAACTAATGCAGTTGTAATGTGCTCTTTTATTCCATCTCTAGCTATTGCCTGAGGATTCCGTGGTCCTGAGGCTGATGCCCAACCTGCCCTGCTTGCTCCAGGAGGGGGCGCTGTTGTTTACCCGGGGATTGCGGGCAAAGCCAGAGGATGGAGCCCTGCTTCGTTCCCTGTTGCAGCACTGCGGCCTGGTGGAGGAGGGCCCCGAGGCCTGGATTGACATCCATACAGGGCTGAGTGGCAGCGGCGTGGCCTTTGTGAGTGTCCAATGGGAGGGGCGGAGGATTGGGATGAGGGAGGGTCTTATCAAGTTACTATATTCCATAAAAAATTATTTAGTTAAACCAGCCACGACACGCATGCATGCATCAACAATGGGGAGTCAGTCGGTCAGCCAGTTGGGGACATTCGCTATTGTAGGCCGGCCCTCCGGGTCCAGCAAAAACATTTCAAGTAAGTGTGTAACGATACACACATTTTCTGATTTAATATGAATTTAGATTTTCGATTGTTTATACGATAAAATGTAGTCATACTGCAGAACTATATTATACGTGTATATATATATATATATATATATACTACACAGCTTGGTTTGGCTCAGAAAAATTTTAGATTTTATTTCAAAGTCGGAAACAATCAAAATGAGCTTTACATTTCCATACACTGTGTTGAACATAAATTTGTTTTGATTTTCGATTATGTGTTGAGATCGTTACACCCCGATCACATTTGTGTCCTAACCAACTTCTCTTCTACCTCAGTCGTCCAAAGACTATATAGGTATGGCTCTGAAGAACAATGTGCTACATTGTGTGTACAAGCTCAATGGAGTGGAGTATACAATCCCAACGCACCAGATCACCAGATCAGTGCCAGAGCAGGCCTACTTTGACAAAGTGGATCTACACAGGTAAAAACTCTTAATCTTCGCTTGCCAAATTAGAAATTTGAATAGGTAACTAAATTCTACTGTCGTGAAAAAAACAAAACAAGAACACTCTGGGCCAGACTCACTAAGAGGAGCAGCGTAGTGCAGACTGCGAGGTGATGAGAGAATGTCTGCTCATCCCACGTCTTCACAAAGGCAGCAGCTAATTCCACAGTCGGCACAGGGAACCTCCCCTCTGGTCACAATGTGCGCGTTAAGCAAGGCATACAAGCACACTGGTTGGCCGCAGATGTTCTGCTTTTGACCATTACAGCAGAAAAAATTTGATAAGTTAACCAGCCGTTTGTGAAATCTCAGGTGTTTTCGGGCAGAAACAATATTCCTATTCCTAGGTTAATCATAATCTTCAGCTGGACACTGCTCAAGCAGATATCCTATAAGATTTTGTTCGACAAATTGATAGGCTGTTAGAGTTGTTACAGTAGCTCTGTTTTTTTCTCTCTCTTTTTTTCGTTATCCTGGTATTATAGCCGAGTACCTTAGGCCTATATAACTGATCAGTCGTTGCCTTAGTAAACCATGGTAGGCTATATGTGATACACAGTGATCTATGGTAGGTTACAATAAAAAGTCAGATAAAACTATGATTTATTACAGATCAGTGGTTAGCGATCAGTCAGGTTGCTGGGTCAGACCTGCCTGTTTTATGAGCAGCATTGGCCTGTACTGATATAATGATGGTAATGACAAGATAAACATCTAATATTATAAACAACAATAAAAAAGAAAAAAAAGAAGCCTATCTTCATTCAGCTGAAATCACTTGGAGTAGTCAAATTAACTGGCCAGGTGTATACCCTGTTAATTTCTCATAATGGCTGGTCATTAGATCACAATTGCAACATAAAATGAAAGGATACTGATGATGAATTGCATGACAATATGACAGTAAACATCAAGCATTAGTTTTCAAAGGGATAAAAGGGAGAAAGGCAACACTCCCCTAAAAGCTAAATGCGTCAGAGACAGAGAAATTTTGGGCAAAAATGGCCACTGCATTGCATGAGCTTTAGTGAATTCAGTGGAATATATAATGAACCACACTTATAATATCTCTGCCTACTTTTTACTGAATGAATGTGTTAGTTACATCGTTGGGATACACAGTGGACACACAAGGACACACAGCATTCTTGGCATAGATTGAACTGGTTTTATACAAAGTGCCATGCCTGTGAGCCGCCACTAGGGGCAGAGTGGCTAAGTGTGAGTGAATTACTGAGTGGATGAATGAATGAATGAGTGAGTGAATTAGTGACATTGCCGGTCATTAGCAAGATGAATGTTCTCGTAATGAAGGTGAAAACCGCCAAGGTCGTTCATAAGAAACGTGCAAGTTATGGATTTGATAGTGAGGATTTTGGGGATTTTGTAACTTTCTGTTCATGTCACAATTTAGAATTTACCAAGACGCGGAGGTGGTGCTCACCAAACTCTTCACGTCAAATAAGCCTGACCCTGAGCTGAGGATGGCAAATAAAGGAGACCAGAGCAAGAACCTTCTGAACGTTAGCCCCAATGATGTGGTCTTTTATGTCGGGGGCCACCCTGCTAACTTCTCTGTAAGCTCCCAAGAATATCACTAGCCAAGATAAAAATGAATAAATAAATAAATAAATAAGGTAAAAAACATTTATAGAAAAGGTGCTTGTTGCTAATTTTGTATCTCTCTATTTTGTTTCTCCTCAGCCACCAGCATCTCTCGACTACCCCTCTTATATGGGCTGTATCGAGTTCTCCTCCTTCAATGACAGATTAATCAGTCTCTACAACTTCCAGGAGGCTGTTAACATCAATGCTGAAGCTCCATGCAAAAGGTAGACTCAGATAATGTTTAATTCCATTTCATGTTGGAAAATGGCAGGGAAATTCAAGACAGCACAGATAAATGGCCCTGTGGTCAATATTCTTGCCCAGCGGATAACAGCTGTTTTTGTGTTGCTGTGGTCAGGTGAGCTTAGGTGGAAATGTGATGAGTAGACACTGAATCCAGTGTGTAGACCATAACAAATCTTAGAATTCCATCTCTTTTTAAAGCCTCAATCTGTGATTTATTTGACCGTATATTGTAGATGTACGGTATATTCACATACATTCTTGAAGAGTTTGATCTGTAGGTGGAAAGTACGCTATTTGGACTTTCTTATCCTACCGCAAATTGTTTGGAATATAGATGTTTCACTCCAGTGTTTACAAACTTTACCAACATAAACAAACCTTTTACAGCCACAAAGTACTGCAAAAACTCATATTTAGCCTACCTGTTGTCTAGTGTCAAGTAGTCCTTGTGTTAAGAGCTCAGTCAGTCAGCTAGAGAATGAAAACCAATTTCTTATTTTTGGTGGTGGGGCTACCCCTTTGTTTATGTTTGGATCACTGATTAGGTCTTTAATAGTTGCATTTTACTTGAATCTCTCGTCTACCCAGATATAGCCATCCAATGGACTCTTACTACTTTGAAGGCACAGGCTATGGCAAGGTGCTCATTAAAAAACCACAACCCTACCTACTCATGACTCAGACTATCTCTACTCGCTCCGAGAATGGACTATTGCTCTACATAGGAAATGAGGTACATATATGCGCATACATATAATATATTTATATTTTATGTTTTACTTTACAGTGGAACTTAAAATTGTCTGTGCACTCTTAATACAATAATCTATTATTATAATCTGGTGCCATTTCCATGTAAATACATTTACATATTCTTTTTCTTTCTTTTTTTTTTTCTTTTTACAGGAGAAATACTACAGTGTGCACATTGAGAGAGGTTACATTGTCTTATATAGTAACTTGCTCCCAGCACCAATTCGAAGTAACAACAAAGTGTTCCCTCAGGTACTGTAACGAGGCTATGACTTGTAGATATATTTTCTTCAATGGGGGACTGTGTTAGGTATAACAGCCCCCATGTTTCAAGCCATTAAAAATTGTCATTTTATCCCACAATGCAAAGTGTCTAGCATCCACTTTGGCTGTTAGCAAGCATTTGTGCTAACATCTGAGACATAGAGGAACCTATATCTAACCTCTTTGGTCACATTTGCGATGAAATATTAGAGCTGCTATGTCAGCTATCAAATGTTACAGGTAATGCTAGTGATAATCAAAGATGGTCTTTGATTAACAGTAGCTATAGCGTTAGCTATATGTTTTGGTAGCTTATGTTAGCTCTAATGCTAGCTAAAAGCAAAAGAAGATGTGTTAAATGTTTCGTATTTCGGGGTAGATTAGGAGGACTGAGTGACATCATTGATCAAACTATTTGTTGACAGTAACCTCTACACTATAAAATATCTCTATCTTATGTCATTTGATATTGTATTGAATCTCTGAAAGTTTAGTGCTCTGCCATATTTTAGGATACTGTAACTTATTTTGAGAAGTTTCTTGAAATTAATTAAACTGCAATGAAACAATTCACATCATCTCACCCCATTGGTGAGATTATAATTCTTTTTTCTAAGAGCAATAAAACCTGTTTCATGCTTCTTGCAGTCCTTATGGTCTTCGCGGTGCGGAAGGCACGCACGGTCTCCATGAACATCAGGTCGTTTCAGTGATTGTGGTCAGAGCAGCTCAAAGAACTAAGTGCATGTGTAATAGTGGTCATGAGCTACCGGCAGCTACTGTCCTCAGTCTTGAACTGCGAACTCTCTGCTCTGAATGTTAAATACCACAGTCTTAACCATTCCGCCGCCTCAAAAAGATCACCCTCGGGTTCTTGCACGAATATCAGTGGTCAGTGTCCAATGCACTATATGCTAGGGCAGTGGTATGGTTTTGCCAAAGGCAGGAGGGTAGTGGCTAGAAGGCGTTCACATTACAGCCAGCTGCCTCTGACCGTGGAAGAACAACGATCTGTGCAACGCACAGAAACTTTGGACCTTGAACTCTGAGAAATCTAAATCACGTCTCTGGAGCTTTGTGAATGTCCGCCATTGTTCAGTATCGCCGTTGATGCCGTGTCGAAAGCGCCCAACCGCAAGAAGCACGAAACACATTTAAGATATTAAAACTCAATAATACACAAAGAAATTACGCGTTAAGATGGAATTGTTTTCGCAGTGTATTTGATAAAACAAATCTGAGGTGAAATTAGTATGGCTTAGTATTATATTGTGTCTCCATCTCCTTTTTGCAGCCTGAACAGGCAGAAGTCATGGTTGTCATAGAGTCAAGTAGAGGAAAGGACATCAAAATCCGTGTGTCGAACCAAGAGGTGGTCAAGACCAAAGCGGAGTACACCAAAGGAGACTTCACAGAGTACTACATCGGTGGTGCACCTCTAGACATGAGGGAAAAGTATGTGATTATCAACTGTCATTATATCACTGGTAACACTCTACTTTAGAGATCTACAATAATTAAGCGATAATACATAAGAGGGGGGTGCTATACCTTGATATTTTGAGAAATACTTTTATGGCTGCGTTCATTGTTGTTTCCATGGACACGAGTGACTAAACATGGCAGCTCAGACGGCCTTCACAGACATTCTAAGTGAAATATTTTTGCTTTTTCAACTCATTTTTGGTTCATATTTCTAAAGTATACTCAAAAAGATAGAGGGAACAATTAATAGAATATTATTCATTCCATATGTTTAGGGAAAATAAAATAAGTGTAAGTTGCACTGGTTAATATACCTCCCCCAGTAAAGAAAAACATAATTTATAACACAAAGTTTGTAAGATACATATCCATATCTTGGAGCCTGTGACATCTAAACTGTAAACATCAGGCTATGAGCCATTCAGAATGTTAAAGGGCTCATTACAGAAAAGGTGTGAGTATTAATTCTTCATTCATCCTGTTTGGAAATAGGATATTCAATACATAGATCCTTCTAGCCTCAAGTTTCAACTATGCACTATCAATATCACCACCTCTTCTTGCCACTATCATGTCACTACCTATGCATTTCAAATATTTTTCTGTATGACTTTTCTCATAACAGGTTATGCATTACCTACTCCACATAGAATAACATATTCCTCTTCACTCTCGCAGATATAACATCAGCCAACAGCCCCTCAAAGCCTGCTTGAGGAATGTGAAGTTGAATAAAGGGGTCGAAACCTACGCTGAGAAAGTGGGTGTCAGCCGTGGTTGCCCCAAACACTTCCTGGTGAGACATTGCCTCCATATTCCAAACATGTTACCATTTCAACCATGTTGTCCCATCCTACAGTATCATACAGTGTATTTTCCATCCTACCCACTGTATGCCGGTAGTTGGTGCCATAGTAATTAATGCCATTGAGGTATCTTGTCTCTTTTTCAGGCACTTCGTAAAGCAGAGTTCAGCTTGGAGAGCTCTTTGTCCGCTGATTTTAATGACTTCAGCCTGGCTGATGATGTCACCGTTTCACTGGGATTCAAGAGCACAGAGAACGAGGGTCTCCTTCTGCAGAAGAGCCAGGCGGTCAGTCCCTCGGCCTGTTTGCGTTGTTGATTTGTGAAAAAGTGATTTTGTGACTGTAAACTTGTGGAATGTGACTTGTCTGAAGCAACAGAACAACCGAGAGCAGATTCGAATGGTTTCTGAGAACTACATTCTCTATTATTCATATTTTCTTTATTTTACAGACCACAGGGATTGAACTTGCCTTGGTCGATGGCCACGTGGTTCTCAAGTTCAAAGACAAAGTGTGGAAATCGAACAAACAGTACCAGGATGGTCAGTGGCATTATCTGACCGCATCCAAGATAGGCCAAAGGTGGAGTACCATTTCTTGTATACAAATATGACAAATTTAAAGAAATTATTGTTTCTACATCCATAGCTAAAATCAATTCATGAACGCCATTGTATAGATATTAGACATTGTTTTGACAGCCTATAAGGCAGGCTATACAGAGAACTGTAATTATCAGTGGTCCACTCACTTTACAGTAAATATTCTGATTATGTTTCCAAACAGGCTTGACTTAACCATTGACGACGAGGATGAGGGCCAGGCGCAGAGTGCCAGCACTTTCAATGCCAACGCAATTAGCTCTGTGTTCCTGGGGAAAGACACTTTCAAAGGCTGCCTCTCCAATGTCTACATGAGACGGTAAGCTCGCCTCACTGAATATTATCCATGTGGAAGATAGCCTCGTGTTTTTATAGTTCACTGCTGTTACCAGCATAGACAAACTAACTGCTGTAATGGTAAATGCGGTGACATTCGTATTGGTGTGGTGAGCACGGCGTTATCCTGACATTCGTAGTGTTTCTAAGCCATCTGAGCCGTATGGTGGGGTTAATATGGAGTTACACTGAAATTCATACAGATTCTATGCCTTCTGAGCCATATGGTGTGCGTGCTTTTCCTGCAGGCCAGCAAATATGTACAAGCCTGAGGACTTGAGCCGGTTCGTCTTGTCTGGAGAAGTACTACTGGACGTGTGTTCTACTGACAGACCTCCTCAACTGGTGCTGGACCGCAACACCAAGAGGGTGAGGATTAACTACATAGCCTCACACACAACACAAACAGTACCAGACATGGGTGGTGTTGACTAGGGGTAAAACGATTCACACATTTTCAGATTCAATACGAATTTAGATTTTGAGGTCACGATTCAATTTGATTTTAAATTCTTTATACGTAAAAATTTTGTTAAAAAACATAGTTTGGAAAAAAATATTTTTTTATTTCAAAGTCATAAACAATGAAAATGAGCCATACACATTATGCTGATAGAGGCAGCCATACCATACCACCAGTTTAACTGAGAGAAAAGAACTTCGAGACCTTGAGAAGATTGTATTGAACGTATTACATGTGAGGTTTTTTTTATTTTCGATTCTGTTTTGAGATTGTTACACCCCTAGTGACACATTCACCCAACCCAATTAACGGTGACGGGCCAGTGACCATACAGAACTAGCTAATGTGAATCATAAACATTATGATAACTTGATCATAAATTCAGGTTGCAACAGCAAATCCAGGGCCACCTAATTTTCCCATACTTAATTCTATTTCATTTAGGAGGTGCGTTGAAGTGTGAAACAACTTTATTTCAGGTGTAATTTTTTATTTTATTTTTTATTTCATTTTATTGTTTTTAATGTTTTCTCTGAATTCTATCTTGGAATTCTAGAACTCCATAGGTTTCAATGACCAGTAGCCATTGTTACATCATTGGAATGTCGCAGTCCTCAAAATTCTAATCTCACATTTAAGTTCATACACCTGAAAGGGTTAAAGCCATTGAATCATACGATGACTCCCATACATCACATCCATAGTAATTCTGGATTTTGTTGACATTTTTTACATTGTGTTGTGCTGCTTTGTTTGTTTCCAGAGATGAAGAGAGGGAAGGATGCCCTAACACCTGCAGATAATAAGGACAATCTGACATAAAAGAATTTGGATGCTTGCACTATTCAATGTTACAGTTCTTTTTATTATTTTTTTGCACATTGCTAATGTACTTGACTGATAAAAAAAGATTGTTGCATGAACATCCCTATCATCATAACTATTAAATGTTTTCTATTTAATCAGATTGTCTGTTCTATTTACAAAGTCCAGTTCTCACAAAGAAATACATGTGAACAAGAAGCCTGAAATCTTCTTAAGTCTGTCTCTCTCTCCCTCTCTCTCTCTCCCTCCATCTTGTGAGTCTTCCTCTAACCATTCATTCATAGTCATTCACATGCATATAGTGGCCCTCTCACTCAGTAACATCAAACCCAATGATCAAACTCAGTCACAAATTGTAAGCAGAGATATCACCTCTTCACTGCCTTACTAAATCACTAATTGCCCTTTGAGAGCACTATGCATTTCACTATTAAAACTGTTCCAATAGGATGCAGAGAAAAAGGATCCATGGTTAAGCAAATGTCGCAAATTATGTTGTAATAACCAAATTTGCACTTAGAACTACAGTTTATCTAGCTTGTAGAGGGGAAAACAACATACTGCTATGTTGGTAATAGTACACTATCAAAATGTGATGTTTCTTTTTCTTAGGCATGATCATCATAACTGTAATATTACAGGCCCAGTTGAGTTGGCTAACTCACCGTACAGTGCTCTATATTCCCATTCATATCCTATGTTATCACAAGCACAACCACACCACATTCATTCAAATCACTGTAGCCCATCCAAACTCATGGAAAGAATCATTGGCTGGATTCAGTCCCTAAATGTGTTATTTAGAATCAGTCATTTAGAAGGGGCCTTATCAGACACCATCTTATTCTTCCTCTCCTTTGTTTGGTGATCAATTTTCTTTAAAGTTTTCTTTAATTATGACAGAGAGGGCATGCATACACTCTATACATGTATCACTGCTGTCAGATCAAAACACCACATATTCCAGTGGTCCTTCAAGAGCTAAGAAGCCGCTCTACCCTCAGATTAACATCTGTACATTTCTGTTCACAGAAATGTCACAATTCACACATTAGGCTCCAAATGGGCCGTTAATATATGATACAAAGCAATCATTTTAGCAACAAAGGACAAAGCAGAAAATCATTCCTCTAACCCAGTGGTTCTCATCCTTTTTGATCTGCAACTCCTGCAGAAATGTTGGTTGAGGTTCGCAACTCCCTCCCTCTCGACTTAACTGTCGCATGATTGACAGTTTACAGTTTACAGTTTAGTCATTTAGCAGATGCTTTTATCCAAAGCGACTTACAAGTGTGTGCACACCAGAAACTGGTGATAGGATCAACTCAAGAGTAAACAAACAGTGGTATTCACACAGTTTGCAAACACAACACACACAGCAAATCAGAGTCTAACCATCATCCACTCACCCTGTTAATGAATACACATGAATAATGTCCAGTAGTAAACTGCTATCTGTCATAGATTTAAGGTCTTAATGTGTGTGCAAACACAGCTAAGAGGGTAGACCTATCATTCACGAATTCAAGCTTCATGTTATCAACTGACTGCATGAGAGGATGATGATAGGTTTACGTGATAAGATTATGAAGGCTAATTTGGCTTATATGCAGCAGGGTGGCATCAGCCCAAGGCTGTTGAGGCCTATGTTGGCTGATACACCCTGGGGGTGGCACCAGCCTGAGGCTGTTGGGGCCTATGTTGGCTGATACACCTGGAGGGTAGTGTCAGCCCGAAGCTGTTGAGGCCAATGTAGTGCTGACACAGCCAGAGGGTGGTGTCAACCCGTGGTCATAGACCAAGGTGTGTGTGGCAACCTGTGGTCGTGGAGCTGAATACACATGAGCAATTTCCAGTAGTAAATTGCTATCTGTCATAGATTTAAGGTCTGATCCTTAGTGCAAAGGAAACCAAAAACAGGGATGGCAAAATGTTTTATTTATTCATATATTAGCAGTTTTTAATACAAGAATGTATTAGGTGTGTATCAAGTTTGCCATAGCCATTTCAATACATTATTGGGTCCTTGTTTTAATCAGTTCACAGCACAAGTTTTGAATAGATTCAGTGAGCACTGAACATTTTTCTTTTTTGCAAGCTCAGATCTATCTGGAACTTGAGCTGTATGCCAAGGCAAAATCACACATATTGGTTCATATCATCAAGGTGCCTACGCCGATTCTCCTCTGTTGCACATACGTACTTGCAGTATAGTGAAACTAAATACACCTGTTAGTGAGAGTGTAGGTGGGGTTGTCAAATGGAGGCTTTATAATAATAGTAAAATCAAATGGATGCATTCAATTTAGTAATTTGTAGTATTACTATACACATCAGACCCCACAGTAGATAAATCGTTGATCATTCTTGTTACCTGGCTTTTGACGTATACTGACCACCTCTAAACACATTAGGCTGTGATGGCATATATTAAAGGCCCAATCTTTGTTTTTGTTTTTACCATATAACTGGAGGGTAAATTCACATACGTTTTTTGAAGTTTGATCTGTAGATTTTCTTTATTTGGAACTTTCCTAACCCATTGTAAATCAGAATATAGTTCTGCTTTACTCCAGTGATTACAAACATTACCAACATAATGAAACCACAAAATACATTGAATACAATTAAAAATTCATATGTACCTGTTGTTAAGTGTTAGTCCTTGAATCAGAAGTGCAGTCAATCCACTAGAGATTGAAAACATGTCTCCATTTCTATTTCTTATTTTTGGTGGTAGGGCTACCCTTTTGTTTATATTTGAATCACTGATTGGGCGTTTTAATCATCTGGAGTAAGAGACTCTCCTGGTGTCACAACTAAAGGAGGATGAGGCGCAAGTTAAAAACATTCAGTTGTATTTTAATCTAAAAACCTGGGTCTAATGAAGGTGGACAGTAAGGCTGGGCGATATGGGAAAAAAATCAATATGATATTCAGAGGGACTTTTTTCAATATCTCTATATAGATTATGATATCTGCTTAGGTATGGAAAATCACATTCACATAGTTGATGGTCATCATGTTGGATTGCTTGGAAATGGGAAGTGCGATACAGAACCAAACTGAGACCATGTTTTCAATTGACCTTCTCATTTCTGAAATGATTTTGTGTATCATGATTCAACAATATGAAAAAAACCTAAATCACAGATAGATGATATTTGATATATATCGATATATTGCCCTGCCCTAGTGGACAGATTGAAATGTCACCTATGATTTAGATTACAATAATGGATTGTTTTTAACCTGGAAGAGGGTCGCGCCTCGTCCCCCAATCCTGCATTATATTATGATAATTTCTCTACTAAAGAGCAATTTTATCAGAACCTGCCATCACACACTATCTGTAGATTCTATGTGACAGACAAGTATATCAGTTTATAACACTCAGCCCCCACAGCATCAAAATACATAAGCAGCAAGAAAAGGAATTAATATATTCATATACATGCTTTCAATTTTTTGTACAATATTGTTGTTATTTCAACATTTTAACATTACAATATGATATGATATAACTATATGATATAAATGCAAAACAATATATCATCGACAGTACACAACTCCAAAGAAACGATGACGCAAGACTGTAACTATCACAGTGCTTGCTCTTTCAATAACATATTCTCATCTATATACTCATACACACACATAAATGCACACATATGACATAACATCACATCACACAGCATCACATCTAACAGTAACGGGAACATCTCATGATCTTCTATTCACATCCTCCTTCCCTCTCCTAGACTTCTTTCTGTTTTTACTCTTTCCCTGTTCCAGATCCTCTGTATAATAATCACACCTAAAGGGGTAAAAGAGAATACTACAAGAGAAGTACATGCTTTTATATACATGCTGTCTGTATAGCATACATGAATAAGGCTTTGCTCAAGAGGCAGTTGGCTTTTTTTGAGTTTGAGTTCCATCTCTGTACAAGCCAAGTGTATGAGTTTCCCTTATTCCTATGCCATATCACTGTATCTTTCTAATGAAGCGGGCATCAATTCATTTTAAATCCAATCATTCAAAATGTAAACGCAAATTACGGTTTGTATGCCAACGATAGACCATTCAATTTATAAAAAAAAAATAGTTTTTTTAATAGGTTGGACAGGACCAGAGCCGACCCTAGACTTTAGGGGGCCCTAGGCAAAAGATAATTTGGGGGCCCTTCCGTTTTACGTTAAATCATATCTCTGTACCAGAAGGGTTCAGCCGTTTCCACATTTTGCCATTCAGTTGTCATGATGATGACTGACGTTTAGAGAGGCCCTCTGATTTGTTGGTTGAAATTATGTTTGACATGATGATTGACGTTTCAAGGGGCTGACTGACCTCTCTACAACCAAATAACATGAGGGCCTTGATTAAATAAATCCACTACTAATTTGGCAGTCAAACTGAGATTTAAATTTTTATTTATTATTTATTTTATTTGATATATGTTTCAAAAATATTCTGATTGGTTGAGGGCCCTATTAAGGAAGGCGGGGCCAAGCACAGCCTAGTGGGCAAGCCAGCCCTGGATAGGACAACCCTCTTACACTAAACATTTTTCTTTATTAGAATTTTGAAGAAAGCACACTTTATGATTTGATTTGAATTGAACTGACCCCAATTCTTCTTCCCAACCTCATGTAGTGACTGAAAGTGAGATCCAAGCTGGAGCCTTGTCAAAGTTTTGAGTTGACAATGATGTACGCCCAAGTCTGTATCTTGTGCTGACTGAGTGACTTTTTGCTCATGTATGTGTCTGTGTTATGATCTGCAGGACCAAGGCATGGAGGCAGTAAATGACAGTCTCTCTGTGTGTGCAATGCCAGCCCTGGTTCAAAATGCCTACCATGTAGGGGGCACTGTCAGCAGCCTGAGCTATAGCCTGCCGCCACACACCCTCCAGCCCAAGTGAGTGGACCATCTCAGTGATTAACAGAGTTCTATTGGTGATTAATCATCTTCGCTCACATGTGACACACACAAACACACAATAAATAATCTCACTTTATTCTTCTAGGCCCCACTTCTCTCTCGACATCAGGACTCGGTCTCCTGAGGGCCTGCTGTTCTTTGCTGCCACCAGAGGAGGGCGCTCTCACCTTGCTCTATACATGTCCAAGGGCAGGATCAGACTGTCTGTAGGCAAACAGAGGGAGATCTTCAACAGGGAGAAATACAATGACGGGAAGTGGCACTCGGTCAGTAGAGTGATTTGTACCCACAGTGTTGCACAATTTTAAAGGGTGAATAGGAAAGTTCACATTTTGGACTATCACACTACCTGTGATACTACACTACATCACTCTCCCCTTCTTCATCCCAGAAGCACTTGAACCAGAGTTTTTATTTTTCAGACAATGCAGGCAGAATGTTCCCATTTGTCAGCAATGCTAGTGAAAGTCAATACAGGCATGAAGCATGAGATTTTCCATTAGACATTCATCATTCGCCCATTGTCTTCTACTAGCATTGCTAACAAATGTCAACATTTTCTGCATCCAGTATATCTCTCTGAATGAATTATACAAATCAGATATCATACCTTCTTAATGTGGACTGTCCCTGCAAGCTGTTGTTATAATATCAGTAAAATCACATCTACATCATTCTGTGTGTCATTCATTATTAATTCTTTGCCTGGTGACCTCTGTGGTTGCAGGTCATATTCAGTCTGGAGAGGAAGAAGTTCCGTCTGGTCGTAGACGGAATCAGGGCCCAGGACGGTCAGCTGACCAATGACGAGGTGGCGTCCCTGGACCTGATGTCACCTCTGTACCTGGGCAGTGTCCCTGAATCCCTACACAGAGAGTTAAAGGTTAACAATACACACCATTTCTCACACACACACACACAGACACA
>OMKL01086555.1:0-13314 GCA_900302295.1 Parasudis fraserbrunneri | reverse complement strand
ACCGAAAATACAACTGCGGTCATCAAGAAGGCCCAGCGGAGACTACACTTCCTGAGGGTGCTGAGGAAGAACGGACTGGAGGAGCAGCTGATGGTGACCTTCTATCGCTCTGCCGTGGAGAGCCTGCTGACATACTGTATAACAGTGTGGTATGCCTGCTGCTCTGAAGCAAACAGGAAGGAGATCCAGAGGGTCATAAACTCTGCCCAAAGAATCATCGGCTGCCCCCTCCCCTCCCTGAAGGACCTGTACAACTCCCGCTGCCTCAACAGAGCCAAGAACATTGTTAAGGACAGCTCACACCCTGGCTATCACCTGTTCGACCTGCTGCCATCGGGCAGGCGCTACAGGTGCATCAAAGCCAGAACAAACAGACTCAGAGACAGTTTCTTCCCCAAAGCCAACAACACCCTGAACCTATCACTGTGCAATATTCTCATGTGCAATACCCACCACTGTGATATTTATTGTCTACTGTTCACTGTCACTGTGATAACTTATAACTATGTTGAGATGTATATTATATAGTGTATAGAATAGTATATCATATAGCATAGTACATATATAGTATATTATAAAATAGTAAAATAGTATAGTATATAATAGTATATAGCATACTGTATAGTGTATAGAATAGAAGAAGTGAACAGTAGTGTCTCCCCTATGTACAGAAATTCTATGTTCCCCCTACGTGTTTTTATATAACTTTTTTGACTACGAGTTTTATATATTTTTCTTGTTTGTTTGTTTTTTCTATTATTATTATGTTTGATATTTTTGGTACTTGATACTTTTGCACCTTAAGTCCGAGCCCCAAATCTCGATGTATGCAAATACACTGACAATAAAGTATATTCTATTCTATTCTATTCTAAGCTGTGCAGTTGAAATTAAGGTATTTTAAGGTACAATATTTTAAGTAATAATTAAGGGGTAAAAGTACTGAATTTGTCCATGACTCACCCTTACCCTGTACCTGTATATGCTTAATTCACCCCTTGATTTGAGCTGTTTTTAAAGGTATAATCTGTAATGCCGTCAAACAGCAACCACCAGGCAAAAGAGCCCCACTGGGTATTGTGCTTTCTTGAAGCATCTTGTCAAACCTGAAAATCTTTGGCATTCACAAATGAACAAAGGGGAACATCTAACTTAGATAAGGGGGCTGGGCCTGTCCACATGTAACTTCTGGGCTGGGAATGATGTCACACCCAAGTTTGGGAACTCGAGTTTTGGAATTCGGAAGCTCCGACTTCCCAGTACAAATGGAACGCAGCTTTAGATAACAAGGGAGCAGAGACAGACACTGAATGCACGGATTGAAGCGTGAAGCCAAACAAATTGACCGGGAAGAAAATGGTGCCTGCAAACTCACCAAAAAAGCAATCAACAAAATATTTTTTTTGCAATAATGTAGACATATACAAGTGAAACGAATATGTCTATGGCAAGACAAAATTAATATAAACCAATTTACCGAATTTTGTAATTCGTCAACCAAAATACATTGCGCTATTTGCCAGCTCCCCAATCAAGTGTGCATTTTCAGGCTGAATCACCAACTTTACCCCCCGAGACATTTGACTTGGGAGTGTTCAGTCAATTTCAAATTGGTAGCTAATATGAGGTAAGCTAAGTCCTTACTTACTTACTTGAGTAATGATTTGTTTGAGTAAGAAAGCGTCTTTCAGATGAGAGGGAATGCTGTAATTTTGTTTAAGAATTACCCGTTTGTCCTGAATATAAGAAATATCATCCTGAAAAGGGGGGGTCGTTTTATATTCGCGGTCTATAGAACTGTGAATTTAGAACGATATTTAGCCCGTTTTCCGTTAAGCTAGTATGACATATATTCTTATGATATCACTGACTTCGCTCTAGCTTAAAATCTGAGCCCAGGGCGGCCTTGCAAAGACAGTGATGTTAATGTTTGATGATCCACTGGCTGATGGATTTTTAGATCATGGTGATCAATGATCAATAAGGCAGTCTAACTGAAATACAACCTATGGTTAAATGTTTCACTTTGAGATCTAAATTAAGTTAGAAATAGGCCTACCAGTAGGCCTAATGAAAGCTAAAAAGTCCGCTGAAATATTGCTGCACTGAGTGAGTTGATAGTGTTCAAATATCAATTGTCCATTTTACATGATAAAACAATGACAGGTAGGAACTGTCATTCCTATGTATCACAAAATGATCAAATTATCGTACATTATGGGGCTTTTGGCATTATTGCTTGTACATCATACAGAGGGCTAAATTATTGCACAAATACGATAATCATCGTACACCTGGCAACGCTGATAATAATGCAGGACAACCTTGGCTATCAGAATATTGTGCTGCATTGATGTCACATGAATGTATGAATACTCATATGACCATAAAGACAAAAGAAATAAAAACACAGAAATGTATTCTCTCAGAATTTTACTTGAAATCGCTCATAGAACAAATTATTCTAGGCCTTGGTAGTCGGGGAAACTAAATCTTTTCAACCTCTTTTTGGGCAAGTGTGTTTTTGTTTTGTAGTTATTATACTGTGAATTTCTCCAGACCTCTCTTGGCAGAGCCTGAGGTGTGGCCAGCACTAGCACGCCTCCCCTATACCCACTGAAATCCAACCCAAACATCAGACAAAAACAAAACAAGTAAACAAAGCGCAGTGCCACATTGTCATCTTTTGCCTAAAGGTCGCTGTTTGACGACATTACAGATTCTACCTTTAAGGGATTATTGAGGTGGAATTGGCATGCATACGAACCACTGATTTTTCCCTGATAACTGGTTCAAAATATTTAAATAATTTTGTTTATAAAATAAATACATAAACAACTTAATTCAAGAGAGTTATTTTTTTCTCTAAGCCTAAGTTATGAGGTGATGTAAAACAAAGGGACCAGATAGATCCATGACATTGTTATCACAACTTTACATGGGGAATACATACAGTATATTTTGCATACAAGTAGTGTGCTTGAAATGGCCACATAGCAGTATCTCGTCAGCAAAGCCCAGCCACATTTCCCCAAAACAGGCAGGCACTTGGCTGTCAAAGCAACAAGACTAATGTACATTAGCTAGCTTCAGAGGGGGAACATATTTATAAAAAACAAACAAAAAACAAACAAACAAAAAAAAACAAAGTTATTATTGTTTGGAATTTAAATTATTATTTTTTTCTTTATTTTTATCTCTAAACAACCTGCACAATATAGCCATTGATGCTGTGTAGACCGCACAGAAGTATGGAACATGTTTTAAGCTGCCTTCAGATGTTCAGCATCCTGCGCTTTGCTCTCCACAAGGTATGGCACAGGTATGATACCTAGTTGATCGTCATCATGGAGGTGCACAAGATGCTAGCAGGAAGGCTATCATGCAATACTATTTGCCCTGTAATGTAATACATTTAGTGCCAGGTAATGGTGCCTTAGGTTAGAAAAGAAAACCGGAGAAAATACAGCGATGAAAGACCGCCCTGAACATAGACAACTGTGCACCGGAGAGGCTTTGTTGTTATTGCATGTGACAAGTCATCATGCCACATTGTAAAATAGGCTTGGCTAGAGTCTGCCTAGCAATGGACATAAAGAAGTACTTCACAAAGAAAAATGGTTACCAAAGCCGCAACCATTGTTAGTGCGACTACCGATCCTGCTACTACAGCACCCAGTCAAGAAAGATCAACTAGTGCTGCTGCACCTGCTGCTATCGATGCTGGCAGCCCAGTCACTCGCAACAACTGAGCTAGCATGAAGCCTCCGCCCACTCTCTTGCAAGCCTTCTCCAACTCCTCTCTCCTTGTCTCCACAACCACCATCAGCCTCATCCCCAACATCCAACCCAGTGACTAAGGCAGCAAATACTGCTGCTATTACAACTACTAATTCTAGCCCATATTTTGGATCAGAGCCACCCACCAAAATAGCAGTAGCCCCTGATGACCTTGGAGTGTGTAAGCCCAACCAGGTACAGCTAGATAAGTTTCAAGTGTGACTGTATTCATGGAAGAAGCACAGTGTTGACTGAAAACACTTTTCATCACTTTCCACAAGACACTGGAGGCAATTAGTGTCCTGGTAGCATTTACGTCTGTTTTAATGTTTGGAGCTGTCACTGCCATGTGTGAGAACTCATCTCCACTGTTCACCAAAGAAGTATGCTGCACTCTCACAAAGCCTACCTTAGGGCATGTGCAGATAGAACATGGTACAGCCACCACCTCTATTATTTTAACTGGACTACCGACAGCAACCGTAGGCCTACCTGTGGCAATGGCCTTACCGCACAAGGCAACACGCATTGTTTTCACCCTAGCTGCCAGAGATGAGCAGAGTTCAATATTTGTGGCCAGCCACAGCCAAGAATCAATCAGATAGCAGGTGTTGCAATCTTTCAAGTCAAGATGGAGGATCTTATTGTCCTTGTCTCTGAATACTCCAAACAGTATAATACAATAGCCGACCTTTATAAAGACAGAAATAAAAATGATTGGGCTCGGGGGAATATAAGCTCCCGACATGGAATTCCCGGTAAATATCAATGCTATCATAGTTATACATTTTTAATGGGTTCATGCTCTTTGTCAAGAAATGCCCCACCCATCTGAGCGCTCCTGATGACCGCTGTGCAGAAGTCGGTAGATTACTGCTGGTATTTTAGAGCACTGTCTCATCAGCAGTTTGCCATTTTCTGTGTGCATGTGACCATATAGGGGTTTCTGATAGGATGTGGTCTGAGCTGCACTCGCTGCTGGGTTCATCGCACATCTGACTAGACTAGTGTCTCAAAACATGGCCATTCAGAGTGTGTGCCCGTTTCAGAACTGGTCCATTGCTTGGCCCCAAGGAAACTAAACGTAGGGAGGGTAATTATGTCATAATACCAGCGTTCTAATGCTCTGCTTGGTGCCTGCCTTTGGTGCCAATACGATTGAAGCCTGAGCGATGTATGGAAAAGCACACTAAAACCCAACATATCTACCTTATTTGACCTTTGATGAAGAAATGCCTATACCAAATGATAGAAAACATTTCAGAGAATACTGACTGATGGATTGGCTTCGCATTTGTTTATTTGCTGTACTCAAAATAGTATCTATAGATACTATTAGATCCATAGATCCATAGGCCTACTTTACAGGGCTTATGGCGAGTCAAATGAAAATGCTCTACATTACAAATAAAAATAATAATAATTTTATCGACTAACTTGATCATCAGAAAATAATGCATCGTAATTATGAATGAAGTAATCTCTGCCATAATAAAATCAACACCTGGACTGTAACATTAATCCCATTTCTGTCTGGTGCCCAACTGTGGCTAACCTACCAAATGGCTCGTCACCATATCAAAAACTGTAGTTATTACATTACATAACATTAGCTAACGGTTTCAAGAGTTAATTTAGTACGGTTACATTATCAACAGAGTTTACTAATGGTCCACAATCACATATGCATCAGAAGCTCCAGTCCATTACAAATCTAGCATAACACAACATTAACTTAACTTGCATGCAAATAAGCTATTGAATTGAAATACATCACATTCAACACTGCACTTACTTGGACCCTCAGCAATACACCCACCAAGTGTGAAGTCGATTGGATAAATTGTTCTTGAAATATGCAAAGGGAAGTCATACAGACACACAGACAGAGATTCCCTCCTTTATAATTAGATGTCATGGAGAGAGTGAAATAGGCATGGGTTTTCAGGAGAAGAGTAGAACGAAGATAATGATAATCTACATTGCATTGTTTAAACATACCTGGAATTGTGCATTTGGTTTGAAATGTTTTAATTGTGAAATTAAATGAATGTTGAAATTGTGGTAGCGCCAGTATCAACTTTTCCTCCTCTGCCTGGCTAGCTGCCTTTCATTTCTGTTGGAGGAGCAGGATTCATCATGGCCCTTTCAGATAGGATGCCGTAAGGGCACTGCTGTGTTCCAAAACTCATAATTTCCCTTTTTTGATAGGAAAAGTGACATTTTACAAGAGGATATGTTTTGCTAACAAGCCTAATTGTAAGAGCCACACTAAATGACCGAATGTTGCAATTTTGTTATGCCCCCGCTACGAGAATGCACTGGAACTGGTGACGTCAGGTGACCTGAGCTGCAATGCTAAGCTAATTTTGGCTAGCAATTTTTCCTTCCTTTGAAACTGCCGCTTTGAAATTCAATCAATGCCTTTGCAGAGAAGGAGATGAAGCTAGTTTAATAACCCATTCATTTTCCCATGCCCAAGGAGCTACACTCCAGCTGAAAAAATGTTCGTTTCACTGTGTTCCTGCCTCGTTTGACTTCAATGGGGCCAAAGCAGTCAACTCCGACTTTAGTAAATGGTGGCAAATCAGGAGTGATCCTTTCTCTTGGCAAATCTGCCATTTTCTGCTCAGCAACATTACCACATAGGCGCCTACATATTACACAGTTGTTGATTATTTTTCTTGACAGTGTATTGGCACAAGGGATCCAATATTTCTGTCGTAAAACCGATAACATGTGGTTCCTTCCACTATGTCCTATTTGCCTGTGAATATGCTCAAGAATGAGTCTTGACATGTGGTTTTTGGGTAGGATGGCCGGATGTTTTGTCTCTTCAGGCATAGCCAATTTACGCAGCCTTCCACCAACTCTCAGTATCCCTTGATCCAGCTTGGGATCAAGTTTAAAAATTGAGCTTTGTCTATTGACGCTCTTCTTTTCACTCCGCAAAATCAAAACTTCTTCTGGGAAGCTGGGTGCTTGACATAACTGCACAATTGCAGTCTCAGCTGACTTCAAGTCTTCCAAGGCAAGCTTCTGTGCTCCCATGGTGCTTTTGAAAGGGAAATGAAAGCTTTCAATCATTTCCTTTTGCTTTGCCTGGTCCTTTTCTTTGTCCTCAATGTGAGGAGTTACTTCTTTTCTTTTGTTCCTCAGATGTTGCAGGAGGATTTTTATACGGAGGAACCACGCTACTGTTTTTTGGAGCTTGGTCCATGTTGAGAAAAAGTGAATGAGTGTGTTGATTGCATTCAGTTCCGTTGTTTGGGTTACATTGACTGTGACTTTCTCTTTCTTGATTTCAGGGTCATCATGGGAGATTGAGCCGAGATCCAGAAGGCTGTGTGGCCACTCTTCCTCTGCACCAAGAAGGAACTGAGGGCCACTTATCCAAACATCGTGCTTTAGGAAAGCCTCAGCCGTCATACCACGGGAGGCATAGTCGGCTGGATTAGCTTTGGTGTTATTATGTCTCCACTGAGTAACATCGGTTGACTCTCTGATGACTGCTATGCGGTTAGCAACGAATGTTTTGGTGTTGTTTTTTTATGTATTTTAAGACAGAAGTGCTGTCTGTCAAAAACACTGATTTCATTAGTGGGATTTGTAATTCCATCTTCAACATTCTCTCAACTTTGACTGCTAACATAGCTTAAGTCAATTCCAATCTTGGAATATCCATCTTCTTCAAAGGTGCCACTCTTGCTTTCCCAAAGAGAAATGCTGTGTGAACCACATTTTCATCATTGGTCAGTCTCAGGTAGGTTACAACACCATACTCTGTCTCACTTGCGTCACAGAAATGGTGAAGTTGAGCGGATGCAATCTCTCCAAAGTCCTTACGTTTGATGCATCTATCAATCTTGTATCTCTCCATTTGTTGGAGTCTGATGAGCCATTGCTGCCATTTGAGATGATAAGCATCTGGAATTGCACTGTCCCATCCACAGTTCAGTTTGCAAAGTTATTGCAAGATGTACTTTGCTGTGAAGGTGAATGGAGCAAGAAATCCTATAGGATCGTAAACAGAAGACACAATGGAGAGGATTGCTCTTCTTGTCAAAATCTGAGTTTTCAAGTTTACATGAAACCTGAAGGAGTCATCCTCTATGCTCCATTCAACTCCAAGGGCTCTTTCAATGGGTAAGCATTCTCTGTCCAAATCAAGGTCCTTTACTTCCTTGGCACGTTCTTCTTCAGGTATAGATGTCAACACTGCTTGGTTGTTACTAATCCACTTTGTTGGTCTGAAACCTCCGTGTGCACAGAGAGATGTTAACTCCTCACACAGATCTATGGCTTGAGCTTCGGTTGGCACAGACTTTAAGCAATCATCCACATAAAAATTATTCAAGACAGTGTCCACAGCTTCTTTGGAATACTACTCGCTATTATCCTCTGCAGTCGTTTTCAGGGCATAACTAGCACAACTTGCTGAAGATGTTGCGCCAGACAAATGCACTGTCATCCTGTATTCTGTCAAATTCTGTTCGATATCACCATTAGGCCACCACAGGAACCGGAGGAAGTTTGAGTCATCTGATCTTACTCTGACTTAGTGGTACATTCCCTCTATGTCTCCCATTACTGCAACTGGTTCCTGACGAAAGTGAATGAGGACTCCCAGCAATGTATTTGTGAGATTTGGTCCTTGAATCAGTTCTTCATTCAGTGAGGTACCTTGGAATTGTGCAGAGCAATCAAACACAACCCGTATCATACCTTGCCATCTTCTTGTATCAGCTGATCTTGTGACACCACTTCAGCATGCCCCTTTTTGATGACATCTTCAAGGAAATCTCTGTACTCCCGGTGAAAGCTGGTGTATTTAAGAAACTTTCTTTTTAAGCTTAGAGCTTGCTGCTCTACTAGCGCTCGATTGGCATAAAGATATCACCTTTTTTGAAAGGGAGTTTCAGTTGGTAATGTCCATCTTTTATTTCGGCAGATGTAGACATGATATGCATGAATTGTTTGTCTTCTATGGACATTTCAGTCTTTTCTTCATACACCTCAGGGAAGTCATGATTGAAGTTCTGCTTCACAAGATCATCCAAATTCACCACTGAAATCTGATTTCTGTAAATCTGATGAAGTTGACCACCATTGCCACTGTGGCTATTTAGAAGTCCATTGACCACCCACCCTAGTCTGGTTTTAATAGCATAAGGACCATTATTTTGACTGTTGATTACCTTCCATGGTTCCATGGTTTTAGGCGCATTAGTTCCAACCAGAAGTCCAATTGTAGCATCAATATGGGTCAATTAAACCTCCTTTAGGTAATCCCATTCCTTCACTGCTTCTGATGTGGGAATTTGCTCCTTCGAAACAGGCATCTCATCTTGGGTGTAGACTGCTGGCAGTGCAGTAAAATCATCTCCTTGAGATGTGATACTTCTAGCCCAGAGATTCTCTCTACAGTCACAATTTTCTCTTGTCCAAGGTTTTCAATAGGATTATTGTTTTCCTTCCTCTAACATTCAGTTGTCTTTGGAGAGCAGTTGTGCACAAAGTGGCAGTACCCCCTGGATCCAAAAAGGCATACGTTTGAACACTTTTGTTGCTGTTTGACAGTTTGACTTGAACAGGAACAATGGCTAATGTTTGGTTTTCACCGGCCCCATTATGAATAGGTTTCTCCAAAGAAACTAGTGAGCTGTTCACAGATGTCACTTTGTACACACTTGCACCTTCCTTCTTATTTCCTTCTGATTTCTTTCTTTCAATGTGCAACATGGTGGGGTGCTTCAATGAGCAGATTTTGCAACTCAAGTCTCCTTCTACAGTCTTTGCTGAAATGACCTTTCTTAACACACCCAAAACAAATTCCATTGGCTTTGAAGAATTCAACTTTCTCTTCACATTTCTTGCTGTTCAGTTCTTTACAGGCTTCTGTTGCATGGTCTTTTTTGCAGTACAGACATGTCTTATTTTGTGCTGTCGTGACTGAAGTTGGAGTTTGAGCTGGTTCCTCTGTTGTCACCATAGTGAAGCTACTCTTGTATGCTGAGCCAGATTTCATTTTGAGAAAATTTATCTTGTCTTCCTTTGGGGTGACATCTAACATATTTCCAAACAATGGGTCACATGCCATGTTTGCTTGTCTTTCAATGAAATTGACCAATTGCATAAACTTGGCTCTTTCTTTGGTGCGCTCATAAGCTACACTTCTCCACTTTTCTCTCACTTTGAATGGAAGCTTAGAGACAAAAGTTTGCATGTGGGATGTATTGTTCATGTCGTTCAGGGCTTCAATGTCAATCATGGCATTACTACAACTGCGCATGAAGAAGGCATTCTCCTGAAGTGGTGTTCGATCTTCTGACTTGAGCACGGGCCAATTCAATGCCTTTTCCTGGTAGGCTGAAGCAATAAGGATATAATTTCCAAAATGTTGTTGCAGCAGTTGCTTTGCTCTACTGTACCCCTTTTTAGGTTCCATATGTAGGCAACTTCTTACAAGTACCTTTGGCTGGCCTTCAGTATACTGAAACACTTGAACTTGGTACAAGTTGATGCGCAGCAACATGGCTGACTTTCATGTCATCACCACCACCATAATCATCATCATCATCTGCCATATCACAATAATTCAAAGTGGCATCACATTTTGTAACATTCTTTTTTTGCTTTGAATACACACTGCTCCTTCCATCCATGTCATCATAAACTTAGATTTTTGCGTTTGCAGCAGCAAGCTGAGTTTCAAGAGTTAACATTTCTTTTTGAGCCTTTATTTCTGCCCTCTTTTGAATCAGCTCAGCTTCTTCTCTTTCAAGGGCAAGTGTCTTCTGAAGACCTTTAGCTTGAACAAAGAGTGCAGCTCTTTCAGCTTTACGTCTGGAGGATGAGGCTGTAGAAGATTGACTGCTTTTTACACTGCTCCGACCCTCCTTGCTTATCATCCCAACAGACACCACGGAAATATGCTCTTCTGTTTTCTCTGTGGTTTCCTGTTCTTGTGCAAGAGTTGTCGCATCTTTTAGCCATCTCTTGGCTGCATTTTGAAATTCATGGAACTGAGCAACCTTTGGTAAATACCACTGTGTGTGATCGTTTTCCTTATTCTCTTCTGGAAGCAATTCATAAACTGCATTGTAAATTACTAAATTCTCCAAGGAGTTCAGTAAAGGAGTCATACATCTATATAATAATGATATTTGATTTCTTTGAATTGCCAGTTGCTTTAATTTAGCACTTCTTGGTTTTATTAATTGCTTCATTTTAGCTTCGAGACCCTTCTCCGTTAGTTTGGGCACTCTCTTTTCTTTATGTTCTTCTGGTTTGCTTCTGCCATTCACTTCTGTAACAGGCAGATTTTCTTCAAGCACATTTGGATCAAATTCTTTTTCAACAACTTTAATAGCATCTCCTTTTTTGATCGACATCTTGTCAACAATTCCAAAGTACAACATGCACACCGTAGAATCAATCGTAGAGTTCAATTAACATCAAACAGAGTGGCGGCTGCTCGCATTAGCGTTCCATACAGCAGTGAGCACACGTGATCCTTCAGCACCGGAGCAACGACGTTGGGTCTGTATTAGCCAATATCAACAGGTGGTGGAAAAATGGTATGAGCTCTCAAAATCAAGGGCTGTACTTCATACCAGCAGGAAGCTATCCAGCATATTGCAGTGAACAAAGGCATATAATCGTGACATAAAACATACGGCTTCCTCCCTTCAAATAATTGCCACGTCAAACAAGTCCATTGTAAACGTGCATCAAAGGATTCGTTTTTTCCTTTTTTACTTCTGGTGATCCGCTCTTTGGTAAGACACAAACAATTTCACGAGTCAATGTCCAACAAGCATAGCTCATTCGTTATCCATCCAGGGGTGGTGTTCCTCCAGAATGTTTTTCCACTTATGTCATGGCTTTCTCTTGATAGTTTAAGCTTACTTTGAACGCCTATAAGGATGGACTTGCTTTCAATGTGCTTCATATGTTCACATATATCCACAGTCTAACTTACTTGCTGAGTTGGGTTGGTTTGAAGGTCTGGGTCTTGCCATACCATACAATGCAGGGAATCATCAGCATGGCATTCAGGTGAAATCATGACAGCCAACTGAAATATTGAGTAGCAAACATTAACTGCTGTAAGCTATGCCAATTGCGATTAGCGCTTTGCAAGTGTTTTTTCCTACTTCTGCAGGAAGCAGCAGCTAGCAAGCTTATTTAATGTTAGCTGCTTCATTCATTGATTGCCTATGCCATTGTTAGGGTTAGTCTTGTTTTGTTTTAATTTTCTCCAAAACACATTCTAAAGATACTGACTCTACCGCTTGGTCTACCGTGAGTGAGTTTCATTGACCAGTGTAGCAGCAATTCCTTTTGAGCAGCAATTAAGTTTGAGCTTCTCTGATTGGTTAGAAGGCTGAGCCTCTTTATGAAACTTTTGAATGGAATATCTGCACTGCTACTACATGGGACAATGAAACTTGCTCACAGCAGACTGAGTCTGTGTGCCCACGTTAACATATGTTTTGGAGCAAAATACTAACAAAAAAAAATCATACATATTATACATTTTAGGTGGAACAGAGAAACTGATAGATAAACGGAGACTGTTTAACTAAGAAACAAATAGCCTACTGTAAATCCAGTAAACTGATATGAGACTCTTGGGCCCTACATTGAAATCCATAGGCTAATAAACTCAAAGAGCATTGTTACACTGATTAATATTTTGTCTGGTTGGCCCTATATGTTGAAATACATTGATCTTTATATTGTTCTTCAAGCAGCATTTTTCCATGTGACAGGCAATGTAAGCCTGACTGACAGTCGCAGGGCCATGCAAATGCGTGGAGCTGGCTACCCGCCGATGCAGTCCATTTTTTAAGTGGTGTATGAAATGCATTTTATTTATTTAATTATGTATTTATTTTTGTAACATCTCAGTAAAGTGGTAGGCTTTGGCTTAGCACTTTCCTTAAAAAATGCAAACAAAATAAACTGGCTCCCCCATGGTAATTAAATGTAAAAAAAAAAAAAAAAAAAAAAAAACTGCTGGGTCTGGTATAATTACAAGAGCTGCTTATCCAGTGTTTTATATTATAGGCATCTTATACGGAATATAAGATGCGACAGTCAATGCTGTGTTCATGGGCAATAATTTTATATAATTCTTTACCCATAAGATTTACTTAATTAGAGATGAGATCAGTGGGATACTCACAAACCAAGGTATTATCCCCCCTTACAAGGCTATTCCTCTGCCCCGCAGGTCAACTGTATGCATACTCTCATGCCTTGGACCTGTTTCTCTTAGTGCCTTCACCAAATTGGTTCGTGCCTCAAAATTTTCAGCCTGCCTGCTTGATCTGCTTACTGCAAAACTCTTTAAAAGTAGAATCTGTAATGCAGTCAAACAGCAACCTCTCTGCAAAAGAGCCCCAATTGGTATTAAACTGTTTACAATTTTGTTTTGGTCTGATGTGTGGGTTGAAGTTGAGTGGGGAAAGGGGAAGGTTTGCTATTGTTGGCCACACCTCTGGTTCTGCCAAGAGTATAAGTATA
>OMKL01086552.1:0-16139 GCA_900302295.1 Parasudis fraserbrunneri | reverse complement strand
AAAAAAAAAAAGTCACACTCACAAAATGAGAGGAATTAAATGGAGACCAAATTGTTCTCTCTGCTGAAACATCTTGTGCATGAGGACCCCCCAGCCTACTGGGAAATTGCTGCCCTTGGTTCTTTTTGAGTGTTTATCAGAATAAAAGGATTTGTTGTGAAATCCACTGTATCACGCTCATAAAGTCATCCTGATGGTCTGATTATGTTGACAATAGACACGATCACTGTGTGGGATCAAACTTCAGGCTAATCCGATATCAAACGTGGCTGCTGTAAAACACATTTGTGAAAACACATTCCATCACTGCGATGTATACTAAGCCAACACTGATGCCATATGCAACAGTTTATATCATGAGAGGAAATGTCCCAGATATTTCTAGCTGTGTAAAGAAGTTTTCCTCAGAAGTGGTTAAGGGACTGCCCTGGCAAAATGCATGTGCGTGGAATACACACAAACACACACGCGCTTGGTATGCTAACCACCACAGGTAACACCTGTACATGTGTGTGAGAGACTGACTCCCGGGGGCTCTTTATTTGCCTTCTCTTTTACAGTGGTGGACGTGAGCTAGTATTAGGGGTGAATGACCAGGATTAGCCTGGAAGCCTTTCATTATGACTCATAACTTTATGACAGATGAATTACTGTTTTGTTTTTTTTAACTGTTGAGCAAGAGGACAACCCAGGACACCCCTGCTGACAATTCTTAGTACACTTCTGTAAATCGACTGTTTCAAACTAAATCTAGTCATTTCCCCATTGCTGCAATAGATTCATTTGGATTTCCATTCTGTCATTATTGCCATGGTAACGGAGTAGACACGTTTTTGTGTGCGTGTGTGTGATCGTTGCCTTGAACACAGTTCTGTCAGTCCTTCACTTAACTACTCGTTTATTTTAATATGGCCTTTTCCTGAGTCCAACAAGCTGTCCCCCAACTCTGTACAACAAACGGTGTAAAAGTTATTAAGGATAAAAAAATCTGTGAATAAGGGGTTATATGTAGGATGGAGTGATGGAAAAAGGAGAAGAAAGGTGTGTGTGTGTGGGGGGGTCTCCATCTGTACTACTTTGCGAAATTTGGTCACCATGGAATATTACATTAAAGAGATACAGCAGTTAATAAGTAGTGTGGTGGCCATGCTTTAATATGTCGTGTACATTCCCATGGAGAACTTGTTTACCAAGTTTCATTTTTATTAAAGTCAATAAGCAATATCATGTTTTAATGTTACTGTAGCGCCCCCCGTGGATATAATTGTATGAAATGTTACACACTTGTGCAATGTTGCTGTATGTACAACATTCCCAAATTTGGTTGCGATCCAATTTAGCATTGAGGATTTATGGCCCGTTAAGTGCATCAAGCCACGCCTTCAAAAGTTTGGTAACCAGTTACAGACAAATGGTAAGTGATACCAAAAAACGAAGTCATGAGTTTTGTTCGGGGTCATCTAAATATGGTATATACCAAGTTTGGTGAAGATTAGATGAAATATGTGCCAAAAGAAGCAAAAAATTTGTTTAGCAAAAAATCCACAATGGAGAATCCACAATTTTATTGGCACAAATGGGCGTGGCCTATATCAGTCGAATCGGCATCATCCAAGGAACACACTATGCAAATATTGTTTTGCTACACCTGACGGTTCATGAGTTATTAACGCGTTTGTTAACATTGTGGTCATGATCACGTGTCCTGTGTCCTTTGCTGGATCAGGTTAGAGCACAGAAGGTGTGCCGTCACACCACTTACCTCATGCATGTTTATTTATCTAGTTACTATTCTATTAAGTCAGTTATATTTAGTCTAATTCTATGGTGAGACACCACTCCCAACAGCTATGGTAAGGCAAGGCTTGAGTTACTAATGTAACATCAACAAGCCCTTGGCCGTGTCAACCAGGTGGGACCACATAGAGGGTTCGCACTCTATTAATCACTTCCTGAGTTCAATTACGAAGTAAAAACAGCTCAGTGTAGTTGTCTCTGCGTGTTTGAAGTACCATAGGGAGATTGAGGGGAAATGGTGGATGACAGTTAACCGTTATCTACAGCTGGGGATGACATCATGAGAACACTATCACTGTCAACACTCAAGATGACATGAAGGTCAACCATCAGCATTTAAGTCAAAAGCGTGGCGTAGAAATATGTAGCTCATACATCTTTTAAAGGGCCAGGCCAGTGTACTGATAACGTTGTCAGAGAGAACTCAATCACTTACTTAAAATAACTGTGAACCTCACTGTGTGTGCATGTCCCTCCCAGCCATGTGAGGGCGCCACTCACCGAGATGTCCTTCTGGACCTTCTCATAGGCCAGGGTTACGACGGAGCAGCGGCTGGGCTGAGCGGGTGTCAGGGTGAAGTTGTAGTCGGTGCTGGAGGCTCCTGTGTCCGTCAGAGCCTGGTGGAGGTCGTGGACGTATCTCTCCATCTGCATCTCCAGCTCCTCTGCCTCGCCACGCACCGCAGCCTCACTCACTGCACACCAGAGGGTGGAGGACAACGACTAGATGTTAGGAACAGTGTTATATCGATGGACTTATTCTACTTATTCACGTTAAACAGATGGAAAGGTCTGTGAGGAGGGATGCCCTCTCATATGTATACAGGTGAGGTTAGAAAGATGTGTGGTTAAGGCCTTGTCCACACGTACGGGTGTTTTTGAAAATGTAGCTTTTTCTATGCGTTTTGGTCTTCCGTCCCCATGCAAACTCCGTTTTAGGTCACTGAAAACGCAACACATCTATTTATGTGTTGTCATGTGGACAAGGAAAACTGAGTGTTTTTGCTTGTGAAGTCAAAAGTGTGCACCGTTTTCTCTTTGGTTGTGTGCCATTATCTCCTTTGTTTACATGAGGCGTTTTGCTAACTTTATATTTAAGTGTGATATTGAGGAATAACTCCACTTCGCTGTTAGTCCACACGATTCCCCCCTTCCTTGATGCGCCATAGCAGCAGCATAACGTTAGCCTACAAGGACTATTTACCAAATAGTAAATAAAGTAGCCTCCCTTGCTAGCCTGACAGAAATAGCTGTATTTCAGGCTTCTGATTGGCCAACGTGGCTTTAGGGTTAGGGTTATATCGCGCTGTTGGTTTGGCATGCTCTTGACAGCGCTTCAATTGCATTTTCATGTGGACAGAGATTTTTTTTTCAAAACACTGTTTTCAAAAATATCTGTGCACGTGTGGACAAGGCTTAAACAGGCCAGGTTGTAAGAGGAAAGGTAAGGTTGAAGTAAGTTGAAATATGTGAGGTCAGACAGGTGTGTGCTGGGGTCAGGACAGCTTAAAGTTTACCCTCTCCTCTCCAGGCATCCTGTCCATCTGTCAGCAGTAACAGGAAGCCGGAGCCTAAGTCCCGCCCCTTCCAGTCCACACGCAGGAAGTAGGCACAGTGATGCTCAGGTTCTGAGGAGATGTGGATCTTTCGCACTGTCACGTGCATCACTGCTGTGGACAACCTCAGTATTATTTCTCAACAAACACACAACTACTTTCAAATCATTCTACTACATCATGCATGCAGTGATTTTTGTTAAAATCATTCATTCACAGGGTTCTCCCAAAGGATTTTTAACATGGTGGTGCTCACCCCCTTCAAAATGACTTCTGACTTCCCCATAGTAGGGTACCCCCCTCCAGAAGACGGAGCATTTAGCAATTTGCCTCCCAACCAGGCAAGTGACTGGCTTAACTACTGTCCCGGAGCAGGTTACTACTTGCCTGGGCAATTGGGAAACCGTTATTGTTGAACCCTGATTTACAGTATTTATATTGTTTTACATGGTGGTGCTTAGAGGGGATCATGGTGGTGCCGTGCCACAGTTACATAATTTGGGAAGAACGCTGATTCAGCAGTGTTAGCCCCTCCACTGCTGGAGAACTGCATCGCCTGTTAGAAACATGTAAGCTAAAGACAATAAACCTTTTCCATCTGGTGTTATTGCTCACCTAAAACATAGAAATAGGTTATTATATAACAATATTGTCCATGTCATTATATAGGTAACCAAATAATCACAGTTAGCCTACATTTCATTTCCACTCACAGTGGAAGCCAGAGAGAAGTACTAAGGCACATCTAGAAACGATGTGACTCCTTCATCTGTAGCTACTAGCCTCTGGCAATTAATTAGCTGACCTTTTAAAACATGTTTGTCTAGCCTACACCTAGAGACAGACCTTTAATGTAAAACACAGGCTAATAGAATGGTGTGAAACTGACGGTGCAGACCCGTCATAACTCCCATTGCCATTTTGACATCATTTTCCTGGCATCCAGTGCAGCCTGCTGGTGCATGTGACAGGCAGCCAAGCTGTAAAACCCTCTATACCTCCCTTCCCCTTGGGCTGAGACCTCGCAAACCTAGCGCAGACTGCTCCTGCATGTGGCTTTGTTTTCATAGCAGTTACTTTGATGCTCTGTATCGCTCTGTGAGAACCCTTCAACAGCAGCAGTGTCAGTAGGATGGGGGCCGGGGCCTGGGGCAGTGACTGTGGTGATGGAGACTAGAAAGTGACTGGAAGGACTGGGGTTTCAGCAGGAGGACTGGTGAACACGCAAGCAGTAAGGAGGCGAGCACGCCTCCACACAGGCCTACAAGAGTAGAGGGAAACACAAAAACGCCTGGCTGAACTTGGCTAGCTGCTCCATATTCATGGTATTCTCATTACATGTTTTGCCATATAATATGACGCAATGCCACAGCTCATTGGCCAAGGTTGTAATTTAATGATAATCACCTGCTATTTGATTACAATCACCAGTTGTTTGAGACCAAGATGTCTGCAATGGAATACTATGAATAGCCTCGGCCTAGTACAGTAGGTGGTAGCTGAATACAGACAGTAGGTCTAATGTACATCAGAAGTAAGAAAATAGTCAATCATCTTTTCAAAAACATTTGGAAAGATATTCCATTTTCTGAATGATCAGATTACAGTTTAAGCCTACAACCAGTATGAGGATTTGGCTATGTAAACAACAAATCTATTTAGCCTAAGTTCCATTTGGTCAAGGTAATGAGCACATGGAGCTTGACTTTGTTAATGATTAGGCCTTCACCATCCTACCATGTCATCACAGACAAAGCACTGTAATGCAGTTGTACATGACCTCTCATTAAGTCTAAGTACAGGCTTAGCAGGGTAAGCGGAGAAACTTACTCATCAGTTACCTGCATACTACTAGTGACAAACCACAGTAACATGCTTCATAGCAAAGTCAGGCCTATGTTTTACCAGGCCTCATCTTTAACAACATCCTTTTGACACCTGCTCTCAGATCTAGGCACATTTTCAGGAACTTCTCAGATCCTTTTAGGGTGGGTTCTGTCTGAGAGTTGCAACGAGATTATTTTACATCTGCAAGTGCTCCCTGTCAAGAATCTAGGCCTAGGCTATGTCTCAAAAATATTGGACTGGGACTTTAAGATGCTAAATACAGCACTTGGTATGAAGCTAACACCAATAAAAATGTCATGAATTATCAGCTGGTACTGTAGGCTAGGTTTATTTGAGAGTACAGAATTCAGGAAGGCCAGATATCATGCAGAGCCTCTTGTCATCGTAAATGTCAGACATCTGGGACATGTTTCACCGTTAGAATATTTTCTATTTGTTCTTTAACATATCCAATCCATGATAACTAAATTCAACAATGCGGATTAATATTTACAAATAACATATTGTAGGCTATAGTAAATGAAAGCCCATATTTGTCCTTATCTCTAATCTCATAGGCTATGGGCTATGTGAAACCTGATCAGTTTCAATTTATGTTTTGTTTTATGATTTTACTCATATCTGCACAGCCATTGAACTTGCCCCTTAATTGTGGATTAAAAGTGGATTCATTGGTGCATGGGGTTTCACCCTAGAAGGTGATCAAGGAGAGATCACAACCATGATCCCACATGATTTTGATCTGCTTTTTATCACAAGTCATGTGGGACTGACAATAATCAAATGAAAAGGAACATTTTAAGAAGTGAAAACCTGTCTCAGGTGTGTAATGTTTTATTGCGGTAGGTGATGAGAGCCTGAACACTATCTTGCTCATGCAAAAATATGTCATAGGGCTTGCCTTGATATTTTCAGATATTCCAACTGAAGCCTCATAAAAGCAGAACTGGCGATCTAGAACACATGAAATATTATTATGTGTGTTGTTGTGGTTGTAGTTTGCATTGTATCAGTTCTCTTTTGACACATATGACAGATTTCAAAAAGACACATTCAGTACTAACGCATGCTGCAATTATCCAGTCCTCTCTATCATTAGCCTAAATAACACCTGCACCTGAAGTCAGCCACAAGTGATCCCAGATTAACTCTACCACCTGTCTACTGTGACTGGATTAAAAAATAATGACATACAGAAGCATTTAGGGAGAAAGGAGCAATGAACCGATGGAAATGGTCAGATAATGCACTATAACAGTACGTTACACATAGGACGTTGGCTTGCATACCTAGCTACAGGCTATGTACTGTTTGTAAACAATGCAAAGTGCAAAGTGACGGTAACAGCACGTGACCACACAAACAAAGTTAAACCTTAAAAAATAACGTTTTAACCTCCACTCTTACCTTAAATTGTACCGGATATATTCTATGCTTTAGTTTGTGGTACAAAGGCGTTTTCTTTCACATTTATCCTACACCTGGAGAGCTACCCCGGTGTTTCTTGAGAGGTTCTCCGCCTTCCTCACTGTATCCACGTCATCATTAAGCGACGCAAGCAAAACGGCTAGCTAGCGAGCTTGCAAAGACACGTTCATTGTAAACATCCGATTCACAATGGTGAGTTACATCATTTGTATTTTTGGAAACCCGACCAATACTTGCAATGTCCAGATAGCCACTGGGTCGAGTTATGGACTGCTGTATTTCAATTATTTTACCAGTTCCTTCGACTTGGCTGGCTAACATTTAACGTCAACGTTACTTAGCAAGCTGCTAACTATTAGGCTGTCTGGTACTACTAGTACCAGAACAGCTAGTAACATTATTGCTCTAACGTTAGCTGATGTACGTTGGACAATAATCTAAGTAACGTTAGCTACTGTCAACGTTATCCCTCCTCCCAACTCTTCCCTTCCCTTCACCCCTCTCTTGGCCTCCATCCCCCTCCTCTTTCTTCACAGTCAGCCATATTCAACTTCCAGAGTCTGCTAACAGTCATCCTCCTGCTCATCTGTACCTGTGCATACATCCGTTCTCTGGCCCCAAGCTTACTGGACAAGAACAAGACTGGGTATGTAACATAACACTAACAAAAAGGTCTCTCCGTTACACCGGTGGGGAACCATACGTTTATTGCTCACTGTCAGATTTTTCTGGAAGTCTCACTGTGGAATGCCCCATGTCACTTCACCAATATTCAACCTTGTTAGGACCAGCTGTCGCCAGGAGGGGTGTGTTTGGGACATGTGCACACACATCAGTCCAGTATTATTCTTGGTGAGAGTAAACTAGGCCAGAATAATGTCTCTCCCCATTTTCCTTTTCTTGTCAGAGAGGCAAAGGCAACAAGCTGTGTGCCACATGTTGTAGAGGGGGAAATGAAGGGATTACAGCAAGACCATGATTTGAGTTCGGCAAACACACTCCTTCCAAGATAAATTGCTCAGAGAGGTGGCCAGGGCATTAAACATTTTTGTATTGTAAGGAACACAGACACACAGATGTCTGTTCTGTGAAACAGTTCTTTTGTTAGAGGTGTATGTATTTGTGTGTGTGTGCCGTGCACATGCACAATGCTGTAGTAGTACCAGGGGGTCTCAGGGGGACCATAAATGTGTGTGAGTGCGTTGGTGTGCGCATATTTGTGCATGCATTCTGTCAGGAGACACATGGGGTTTCACTGAGTGAGCGACAGCCAGCCAATTACGTGCTGATTCTGTGTTTCTGTGGTTTCTAAGAAACCTTGGCAGAATAGATGAGAGATATATGGTCTAATGAGATGCATTGTATTCAGTAGATTAGCCTATATGTCCCATTACTCACATGTGGAAACTGCACGTTAGTGGTTCTCTAAAACAAAGAAGCCTAAAGAGCTTTTAAGGAGAGTACTGAAAATGGCTGGCTACAGCCTATAAAAGAGGATTAGTGTCTTTAGTAAGGGCTCTATTGTGTTCCCCTCTGTTTGTCTTGGAAGAAATACTGAAGACACAGACCTCAGAAGACCCTATACCCATACTTACTAACTTACTACACTAACCCAAGAACCCTTGAACCTGAAACACTGCTAAAGAAACACACACATTTGCTGCCCCAGTGGTTTATATTTTCACTATGCTGCATACTCTGCCCCACCCGTCGGTGATGTCAGAGTACCTGTCTTTGGAGGTACTATCAAAGAAAAAAAGAGGCAGTCTGACATCACTGATTGAGGTGCAGCAGGGTGAAAATACCAACCTTGAGGACAGCAAAGGGAGGATGTGTTTTGTTACTCTTTCAAGAAAGACAGAAGAAGGGTAGAGCATATTTGGAGAAAGTAATGATGGCGAGAGGAAAAGGTGGCATTCTTTGCTTGCTGTAGGTTCTAGGGCAGACACACCGACTCCCTTTTAGCCTCTGACCCCTCACTGCTGTGTGACAGAGCCATGGAGCGGTCTACGGGCTCCGTCCCAATTCCTCTCTTTTCCTACTCAGAGGAGATGTCTCACGCCAGCCCACACTTTTCAGCAAGAGAGGCTCAAGATTGGTGTTTGTGTCTAGGGGGCAAGGAAAGGGTGCATTGAGAAGTTGTTTGGACGTGCCCTTGGAGACAGGGGGTGCTTGTTCTTGAGTAGCAGTGGTTTCTAACACCACTATTGCAGACATGGCCACTCACGGCCACTTCAAGCTGTCTGTATATCAGTCAGTCAGTCAATGAGAGGGGCATTCCTAGCCTGGTCCACTCTCTCATTCCCACACTGCTGTCTCCCTTGCTTATCCTGGAGCACTGCAGTAATTGGATTGCTGAAATTCTGGAAGTAATGAGAGGTTTGTTTAAAGTTTATTTACAGCTTTCTTCGGCAGTTTAAATCCTGCCCCTCTCATCTCAATCATTTTGCTCAGGGCAGGAAGTAGAATTAACTGTCTTATCCCCTGGATTGTCTCCATTTTTCAGACATACACCGCGCATGCGCACACACACGCACACACACACACACACACACACACACACACACACACTGGTCCAATTTCCTTTTGCCAGGTCAGATGCAGGCCAGTGTGGGCTAATTGGTTGCCTCCAGCATCACTTCACAAAACTAGAGTGAGTAATGAACTTTAGACTTCATGGTGTACTGTAGGCCCTGTATTGTTGTTGTTGTTGTTGGTGTTTGTAGTATGTGAGTGCCAACTCTACAATGATGCTCTTATGTCTGTCTGTGTTCTCTCATCAATAAATTGCTTTGCTTCTTCTCAGGTTCCTTGGTCTCTTCTGGAAATGTGCCAGGATAGGGGAGAGGAAGAGTCCCTACGTGGCTGTGTGCTGTGCCATCATGGCGGTCACCATCCTGTTCTCTGAATGACACACAGACCTCAAACAACTATGGGATTCCCAGTAGAGGATTTGGCAGTGGCACGGTGTCATCATCTTAACCCTAACCAGCCTCTTGCCCTCACACCTAAGCACTTCATATGGATCTGAAAGGATTAGATGTATTTGTTATAACAGCCTAGTAACTGTACTGTCTCATCATCACGAGCAGCATGTATTTTGTTGGCTTCACTGACGCGTCCAATCGTCTCAAGTCTTAGAGAAGTGCATAGGAGTAGGGTAAAGGTTTGGTTTGATCGATCCATGTCTAGGAGCCTTAACGGGGCAACTCTCCCCACTTGGAGGGGGACAATCTGGGACATGCTCTAATGTAATCATCCACAGAATCTGCCCATGCCGAGTTTGGAGATGGAGCTGGTCTCAAATCAGTGGGTTCAGTCCCATCCATCCATCCATCCCAGAGGCCTTTGTAAATCCACGCTAAATCACTTCATCAACACAGCCTCCCGGACCTCTCTGTAAACACTGATTGTTGTTTTGTTATTGTTGTCATTTGTTAATAGCCGTCGATGTTGTTATTATTGTCTAACATACCTGTAGGCATTGCCCCATCTGTCCCATTGCAATGAGATCCTAACTGTGTCCATGTGGAGATTAATGGAGCTTGGAAGAGAGAGGAGTGTCTTGGTGAGCGGTGTTTTGTATTTGTCAACAGAGCTGCAGTATATGAAAATGACTCTTTACAACCTACCTACAGTTGTGCCAATCTTGCCTTGCAATAAGACAATGTGCTTTTCTTGTGTTGTGCAAGTTTTGGCCTTCCAGTGAGATCGCTGGATTATGCTGCCAAAACATTCTGGTGCAATTGTACTTTCTAGATATTTTATATATTGGCAGGGTGAGGGGTGATTACTCAAGTCCTAACCTTTTGAATTGAATAACCATGTTCATGACTTTCTCTCAGGAGCTAGGGTATTTTGAGCATCTGTGGTTTCCTGTCATTAAAACCGTGCTGAATGATAGCAAACCAATGTCTTGGGGGGGAGTCTTAATGTGTTTGGACTGCTTACTTCTGAATACAGCAATGGAGAAGATCCTGAAAGTTGAGTTAAGAGCCTTGACAACAGCTTACGACCGTTAAACAAAACAGAAGCGCTTTGACAAAACACCAATTCACCACTAGTTAATGGTCATACTCACACACAGACAGCTCCAATATCTTAGCCAACGCATTAGTTGAGAATAATGAGTTCATTCACTGGCTAGTTGATCCCTTTGGACCTCTTGAGAGACTGGCGATAGAGTAGGTCAACAAACCAGCTTTCTCTGAGGCCTGGGTCATTTATTTAGATTGGCAGATTGGAGGCTCTCATCTCTGCCTGCGCCAAATGGGCACACCGGAGGAGTAAAAGAGAAAAGGTTGTATATGCTTTTTTTAATTAACCATAAACACGGAATCGGGAAGGAGGACAAGGCACAACATTAAATACTTTTTTCATTATGGAATTAAATCTTGTTATTTTACAGAGAGCAACAGGCTCACTGTACTTTACCTGTATATGATTGAGTGAGTGACTAAGCATCAGTGTAGCTCACAGCAGTGGTCCCCAACCCTCCCCGTGTTATGACCCACTCAGCCTTCAGAACTTTGCTGGGGCCCATCAGATAAACAGAACCATGTTTCCCAGTGGCTCCTAGCATCACCAGAGGGCCTGGCCAGACAGCACAGCCCTATTAGCTCCAACAGACTCCTGACAGTTCCTAACTGGGCCTCCAGCGTCTGATCTCTCCTCGTCATTAGTGGAAACTCTTCACTTTCATCTCTCTCTCTCCTCCGCTCCACTCAGGGATCCTTCCTTCCGCCTGTCTTAAGCATCGCTCCACTCACAGGCCCTAAACTGCACCTAATGGCCTCGGGTACACATGTGGGCAAAGATGTGCACATGACACACACTCACCCACACACACACACACAGAGACACATTAAGTCCTGAAGTAATGACTTCCAGTTCAAGCTTTAGGTAACAAGCATTTCCTGGTAATTGTGTGTCCGCCCGAGGACAGATCCTTCACTGTAAGTCCTCACCGAGTCCTGTCTCTGAATGGGGTCAACAGCTCCCATCTGTGATCATCAACAACTCATTATGATTTGACAGCTGATGTTAGCAGACCAGTACATGATAAACACTAAGCCATTCTCAGACAATCGGGACAGAAGGTCTACATGTCAATTTACACAAGGAATTCCTTCTTGATACAGATTGTCCCCTACATATATGCACTTCTTCAGAGAGGTCAATGCGCTGGGTCACCCACAACACCCCTGGAGTGGTTTGGGGGTTCAGTACCTCGCTCAAGGGCACTTTGGTAGACATGTTGGGCACCATAGAGCATTCTCTGTAACACTCTGAGATGATGGCTGGCAAAAATTGGACTTTTATTGCTATTTAGAGTGGCAACAATAAAGAATGTGGCTTTCTACATCATTAATATGAAGGATGGCATTAGGTATTTTATTCGAGTTGCTTCAGATGGGGTAAGGACATGTCCGGTTTTGCGAAACCAAATCTATTGTAAAGGGATCAAGAACAACAGGCCAGAGTTAGAGACTTGGAGAGTACCAGGGCACTACCCACATCTTGGCAACAACTCTACCACAGAGTAAATTCTGGTGGCATTAATGGGGCGTGTTGGGCCAGTGTGTTTAGTCCTACTGTTGGCCTTTGAGTGATGATCACTGACAGTCCTTTTGATCTGTCTGTCAGGGGGCTTGAAAAGTATATTTACGCCCATTGTCTGGGTTAAAGTGATGGCTCTTTTCGCCAAAGGCACAGGAGTCGGCTTTTAGCACACCACCGTTGGTCACTTCGGTGTCACTTGCATGTGTGCGCACACAAACACACACTCATGATACACAGACGTGTAAAGATAGATGGAGTGTGTAACCATGCATGAGCACTGTAAACCAGACAAACACCATCATCTAAATGTTCGAAAAAAAACGGCAGTAATAACTGCCTCATGCCAGGTTCTAATGTAGTGTTTATGTGACCTGAAGGAGAGGAGAAGGAGCCAGGCCATGCTGGAGTCAGGAGCTGTGCCAGGAGTGGCACAATACCACTGCAACGCCATGGTGACCCAACACTGTGGCCTGAGAGAGGGAAACACTATACAAACTCCAAACCCCTACTTTTGTGGGATTCTCACTCTACACCAGAATGGATGGATGGAGGGATGGCTGAAGAGCTTAATAACCCTACCATGGATGGATAGAAGGATATACTGTAGATGGCCTTCGTTTTAATAATGATGTTTACGTTAAACATGACATTGTAAGACGATTTGGGGGTTGAAACTTGGGTCTGGAAAAGAGACAAGAGAACCCTGGTTCAACTTCCAAAACTTACATGAGGGGAAATTCTATGAAAGTTGACACAGTCTTAAAAAGAAACAGGAGAGGCCAGTGTGCTTTATCTTCTCAGTGAGTTTCTGAGTTGGCAGCTCTCAGCTTCTTGTGTCCCCTATTAAACCCTTTTTGCTACGCTGGGGTCCTGGTGCCTTGGGCCCTCTATATCCCCATGTCAACGGGGGTTGGGAGCGAACGTTCACTACCATCTCTATAATGTAAAAAACCTAGCAGATAGTATATTTAACAACATTCTCTTTACGCAGGGGCCGTGCAGTAACAACATCCCCCTTACAACAGCATTCCCCTTCCATTATTAGGACCATACTGTACAGGCCCCAATAACCTTCAGGTGGGGAGTCTGGGTCAAGATGATTAACCTGTGATGGTGCTGTGAAGTTTTGCTTCATCAGCAAAAGAAAAAGAGGACTCCTGCTTAATTCTCGTTTCCCCTCCTCCTCTCTCCATCACCCCTCTCTCTCTCTCGCTCTCTCAAAAGGGGGGGCAGTTAAAACAGAGTCCATAAACTTAAACAGCGAAGTTCATTAGGACTGGCCTCGTTTCTGGAAGGATTGAAAGAGCATGGGACAGCTCCACGTCCAGTCCAGCTAAAGCAACAAGGTTATTAAGTCTCCCTGCAGAGAATGCTTCCTGTGCCTCTTCGGTGTTCGACCAACCAACCCCAAACACATTGCATGACCTCTATGCTGTTGGACGGTTGAGGTCAGAGCGCTTCACAATTCAGACATCAGTGAAACGTCCAGCGACTATCATCCTAAAAGGTTATCTGAATTGACCGCCGGCTATTAAACCAAAAGCTCCATAGGGGGTGGAGTGGGTGGTGGGTGGTAGGTGGTGGATATTGGGCAACTCTGTGACAGAGAAAGAAAGACAATGGCTGGAAGAGCGACCCCCCCTCAGCTTCTCTTAAATTAGAACCAGGAGACTCGAGTGAATGAACCCTCTGTGCTTTTGTTATGAATCCCACATAGACACACGCACGCACACTAATACACGTCTACAATCATTCCCTGTGGATGAAAGGAAAATTGCGTAATCAACATGAGCGAGATGTGAGCTGGCAGCTGTCTGGCTTGTATCCTGATCGCCATGGGCCACAGCTTCCCTGCTCCGCACTGAGAGAGCAGAAACGAGGCTCTGGGGGTCTTCTAAGGCTACCCTCCAGCAAGAGGCAATCCTCCTTTATTTATTTATTTGACTTAACTTTTTATTTAACCAAGGAGTCTTATGAAAAAACAACTCTAATTACATGAGAACCCTGTGAATATAATAATCATAAGAGGGGAAGGCATAAAGAAATACATAACAGATTATTACAGATAACCTAAGACTACGATAGAGCAGGGCAAGTTTGTTTGAACTGCAGGTCTATGTCTACAACATCACTATAGGTCACTATTAATGGCCTGAACTGTTCAATGGGTATGAGGTCATCAAAACCCATCTTTTTCTGTAATTCATTCCATTGATTTATTTTGTGCTGATACATCACTGTTGTAGTAACACTGTAACTAAAATATAAATTAAAAAACTAAAAAATCACCTAATTTATGAAATTATCGTGCCAACTTTCAAGGTCACCCTTTTCTTTTTAAAAGATGGCATATTTTGCCATTATACATGATTCTTACACTTGAACAGAGAAAAAAACTATCCCTAGGTCATCGCGTCAACAACCCGGCTCTGAAACATATCACTTTCACTAGTACAATACAATACTAGTATTCTAGTATTCAATTCAATACTACAGTACTCCTCCACCACTAGATACTGGTGTCCATCCTTGCCCAAAACGCACAATGCACTTCTTCATGGCCTCAAAAAGAGCAGAAATTTCCATTCACCTCCCTCTGCAGGGAGACAAATGACCCACATCAGGACAGCTAAGCTTTTATACACAGAAAGAGAATCAAGGAGTTACAAGAGAGCTTTTGCATCATTGGTGATGTAAGACTCTTTTCATGCCCTCCAGGGAACCCACACACAAACATGTAGCCTATACACACACAGACACACAATCTCAGACTCTGCTCTGTGTCTTGGCATAGGAACATCTCTCATATCATAGCAACTTTCCCACCGTTAAGTTGCTGGACAAAAACCAGGAGGCAGTCCCGTCCAGTTCTCTGCTGTCTCCGAGACGTCCACTGGGAGCCTGTGAGACCAGCAGGTCTTATCTCCTCCAGCCTATCCCCCACCCCCCTTGCTATGTGCCCGTGGGCCGCCACTGGCAAACATTGTGGGGTCAGCTCGTAATCAAGCCAGAACAGAACCATTACAGGGGGAGGAAGTATGTGGGTGACCTCAGATTAGCTTCTTAAGACAACTTCATCATGATCCAACTCCACCTGGCTGGCCACAGCCTTCTCCTCCTCCCACAGGTCTGACAGACATCACCCTCTAGTGGTGGGTTGGTGTCCTTCAACTATCCACTTCTGACTGCAGTGAGCCTGTCAAAACAGTAAGAGAAGATTACTTTATTTGTCAATATGCACAAGGCAACTGAAATGTGTTCTCTGCATTTGACCCATCCTAAGGAGCAGTGGGCAGCCACAGTGCGGCACCCAGGGACCATCTCCAGTTGTAAGTAAGTAAAGATTTATTTATATAGCGCCTTTCATACATTAAATGCAGCTCAAAGTGCTTTACAAACAAGAAAAAGTATTAAAAGAAAAAAAACCACAGGATAACAAGTAGGGATAAAACACAAGATAACAGGTAGGTAAAAGGTACAATGAATAAAAATAATAAAAGTATAAAACACAGGATATAAAACAATAAAAAATCTACGTACTAAGTACATTAGATAGGGGAGATCTGGGGAGGTTAAATACAGTAGGCGATATTCTGCTAAACCCTGAGTGGCGGTGAAGATATGCAGGTATAGTGTGCAGTGCGTTAGCTGAAAGCTAGTGTGAAGAGATGTGTTTTTAGCTTTCTTTTAAAGATATTCAGCGAGCTGGCTCCCCTGACATCTACAGGTAGGCTGTTCCATAGTTTTGGGGCATATGTTACAAAGGCCGCACTCCCGATTTTCCTTTGAGCATTACTGGGTGCCTCTAGCAGACCTGCAGTAGCTGATCGTAGAACTCTAGGGGGTGCATAGCATAGCATAGTAATGCCAGAACCTCTGGTCAGGGGCGATGACAGGAGTATATACCTAGCATACATGTCTTTATTATGGTGTGGGGGAAACCGGAGG
>OMKL01086546.1:0-14449 GCA_900302295.1 Parasudis fraserbrunneri | reverse complement strand
ACAATGTGCGCCTGTGCTAAGAGGGATGGCTGAACTTGACCAAATCGGCGTGTCCTCACAGAAGCAGTGCTGCGCGAGGTAACAGCTTTGGGCTCGGATGAAGGAGCAGGACATCCAACACCAACAGGAGTAGCGTACCACCCGATATTCATTAGATTTTAGTGTTGTGTTTTTGGCATAAAATGTGGAGTTCTGGATGTACACTATCGGTATGCGATGTCATAAACGACCCGGTGTGCGTATGTAACGGGTAGATATGTTTGGAGGTGTTGACTTCGTTTGTAAATCCTCTCACCGGGAAAGTTGTCCTTGATCGGAGAGAAGATGCATTTGTTTCGGAGTCACAATTATCAAGTGTTCCCGGACCGCTGCTCTGTGGAAACATCGACCATCCGAGGCATCAGCTGGGTATGCTGCTCTAACAGTTCCTTCACTTACAGAACCTTGCAGGTGGTGAAAATACTGTAGGCAAGGCTTGTGGTTTACAGAAGCATTTTATTACTGAGCCTATAGGCTTCATGATTATTGTGATGATGATGACGATGATGATGATGACGACGACCCTTCTTCTTCTTCTTCTGCATATTACAACTACTGTTTTCTTGTTTCATGTTGTTGGCCTATGCATGTCTTGTACAATTCTGTAATAATGGAATGATAATTTGCCTTTGATTTTGCTTTGTTTGAGCTCATATTCATTATTTTGCAGTTAAATCTCACATATAAACAACAGCCATTTAAATGTCACTATATAGGCTTCAGTAAAAGGCAGAGGGTGAGTCAGAGAAGGAATGGGTTTTGATGTAAGTAGCAGTGTGGTGTATCACTACTGGGAAGCAGATTACTTTTTGAGAGACTGTAATCTTCAGCCTTGTGAGATTGGTAGTCAAGTTGAAATATGGTGTCATAGTCAGCCAGGCAAACCCAGCCAAAGCACCACTAGTTTCTCTAAGAATGACAGTCCCCCTAAGCACACGATCTGGAGAGATTGCATCTGCAGTAAACCTCATTGTACCTCAGCTAAAGCCACTGAAACTGTGAGATGGAACTAGTGTGAAAGTTGCAGGAGTGGATGGAGAGAATGGGGGGGCCTCTACTGTCACAGCATAGGACTACAGTGTGTGTACAGTAGGTGGAAAAGGCGGGGGCGGCTGAACCAAATCACTTCCACTATGACACAGATCGGGTCCTCAAAACAAAAGCGTGCAAACATCTCAAGAATGCTTACAGTAGACTGAGGAAGATTTCTCTATTGTTTTAGCAGTAGGGGTGTGGGGGCAGAGGAAGGTAACAAAGACAGACAGTTTAAATTAAACTCAGATTATAAATAGTTGATTGTTTATTGTCCACCTTTATCCCCCCGACTAGGTTTACAATGCAACTGGCAGAGAAACATGCAAAAGGGAGTATCTTTGTTTATAGGTCACAGGAAAAGAGATAATGGTGCTCTAAATTTATTTGACATTGTACCTATTATTCAATAGGTCAAGCCACTGACTAAACCTCAGAGTAATACATTTGAACAGTAGTCTGACCATTTGCTAAATCTATGATCTCCAGTGGTATGGCAATGAACTGAAAATGCCATGTTTTATGTAAGCTGTTGTTTAAAACACCAACAACAACAATAACAACAATGACAACAACAACAGTTATTTAAAATAATTTATCTTATTTGATGTGACAAATAAAACCTGAAACTTGAAACTTGAAGGGCTGCCCTCAACTAAAGAAACTATTTGTTTACTAATAGCTGTAGAATTTTGTTGACTAATAGAACAGTTCATTTACTTGTCAAATCTGTAAAATGACTTTCCCCACATTATTGTCCTTGGCAAATTAATGCAATCATGCAGGATGGCCTCTTGAAATAGTATCAAAGCAATGGCATGTGAATATTTTTGTGATGCCAGAGATATGGTCATCATTTTCCAGTAAGGAGTAGCCTAATGGTTCATAAATCATTCAGCATTAAAAAAGTAAACAACAATAACAACAACAACAAACTCATCATCTCAAAACATTTTCATCTTCTAATTGATGGGGCAACCCTACAATATGTATTCATCAGTTAGCTAAATAAAACCAAGAATAATACTTTGTAGAAACTCACTTTGACTATACCAGCTTCTCATACCCCTAGCTGAATAACCAGATACAATTAGCCACAATTGCATTCCAGCACAAGGTATAAGATAATTAAATTTATATTAATGTAATAATGGCACGCTCCAAATAGTTGGCTAAATGTTACAGGTGGAAGTTAAGTAAAGGGTCTGGACATTTGAACCAACTGAGTTTGTATTTGTCCTCCTTGAGGAGCTTAGCCTATATCTGATCGATTGCATACTGTAGGAAGACACCCTACAGTGATCTCTTAAGCTTACCAACATGCCTAATGTGTTCTTAAAGACACAGAGCACTGTAAGTTGAAGTTCAGGGAGGTCAGTAATAGCCCACTCTAACACCACCCTACTGACATAATGAATGAAAGAATTGAGTCAGAATTGTACACATGATCATATTTTGCTGCAAGAAAATTTTAGTTATTAGTCAGGCAAGGCAAGTGAGCAATATGAAAGTATTGGAAATAAATGGGTGATTTTGATTGATGAAATTTTTAAATTATTTTGCAAAGGCTTGAGAGTGACTTCAGTTACAGAGAATCACAGAGTTCCATTCTTCTCAAACATCTCCGGCCTCCCATCCTCCCTTGTGGTTGTTATCCATCGGCAGACAACATCAACAAAGAACCCAATTAAACTGGCTCCTCGCCTCACAGAGGCATTAGCTAATTCCCCCTGTCTGAACACAAGCTGTCAGATACCACCACCAGGAGCCAGGCAGAGGGTCATTGTGCAGTGTTCATTAGGAGATGCCAGGAGGACACTGTTTCCCCCTGTTAGTCTTGGTCTTGCATGCCAGTGGTGAGGGGCTGAGACATGGAGATAAAGCAGAACGAAATGCCTCACATTCATGAAGGTCCCCCTGTAATCACTTCCTAACTGCAGACCTGGAGAGAATGTATTTTTTCACATCCTAGTTTTTCCCCTCTCAAAGGGCATATGCCCTGATCTTGGTTTGGTCGCATTGGACAGGTACCAGATTTACACATGTTTTTCTAAAGTCATATTTAAGGCTAGACCAGATTTTTGGCTCCGATTTTGATATTTGTGAGCTTACATTTCTGATAACCGATATATCTGCTGATTTTTTAATTTAGAAATGCTGGTAAAGATTGAACTTAAAGCATTTATTTATTTTGCTTATTGCTTTAACAGTAAACAAATAAAAAAATATTTTTGTCTTACATAAATAGCCTTTTGCTTAAAATAGGGCATGTTATATTCAAACAAAACCACAGAACACTGATATATATCGGTGGAGCTTTCACCGATAACGATATATTGGCAAAAGGCTCATATCAGCAGATAATATAGGCTAACCGATATATCCGTCTAGCCCTGGTAATATTGCTGTTCTTCTCAGTGACTACGTTTCTTGACGCAAGAGTTCAGAAAATAAGATGTTCATAAACAAATGACCCGGCTATACTTTAACTTTCATGACCTCTGCAGGTTTTTGAGACCGGGTGACAGAATTGCAATGGGCACTGACTCTTTTTTTATTGGAGCTGTAACAGAGGGCAATGTACCACTCAGGTTGTGATCATGTGACATGGCTGGTTGTACGATAGACCATGCAGAGTGAGTTTACTCTGTCAACAGAAGGGCATGGGTGGAGACTGGAGACGCAACCAAGTTGTGAATCATGTTACAGAGAGAAGGAAATTGGATAACAATTGGGTCCTACTTAAAGGGTAAGTTCAGAATTTTGGAACCTTAGCCTTATTCCCTACTTACTAATGATGTTGCAGAGCGGTAAAGTCCTTTCTCAATACAATCCATGCTATTCTTCATACTGGATACCCACAGCTCAGGCTACTTTACCACAAACTAATGCAAAGTCAATGGGGCAACGCTCCTGTCTGTACAAGCCCTGAAATCAATGCTGAAATCTACTTTGGGTGCACTGTGGAGTAGGTTTCAGCATTGATTTCAGGGCTTGTACAGACTGAACTTGGCCCCATTGTTTTTGCGTTAGTTTGTGGATAACTAGGCAGAGCTACAGGTATCCAGTATGAAGAACCGCATGGATTGTGCCGAGAAAGGACTCTACCAACCAACAGCATCATTGGTAAATAGGAAATGGGGCAATGGTTCAAAAGTTCTGAACTTGCCCTTTAACACCTTTACATTGTGTAATGGGCTAGACACATTTGTTGACAGTTGAGTAGAGTTGCATAATGAGTAGAGTCAGGTACCTGTACAACCAAAGTGTGTCACGTGATTACTTCACATGATAAAAAAAGAAAATGTATAGTGATTTTCAATCTTTTGACTACAATAATCTTTTTCACCAAAATATTCAATCTCTAATCTAAACCATTTACCTGAACTGTGTATGATAATGATACAGGAGTACAGCAGGAGGACACAGCAGATTTCCCACACCATCAGTACAGTTACATATCACACACGCCATAAATCGATTGTCCTCATCTCATCGCCTGAGCTTGTGACCCCACACCGTGACACTGTAAAAAAAAAAACAACAACAACAACAACAAAAACAAGGTGCTTTTAGATCAGCTGTCTTTTATTCTCTTCTCTGGGGCCCCACGGACAAAGCACTTAGCATCCACCAGTTAACCAGACCCGGAAAGCCACGGGAATGATTTGTCCCAACAATGGCCCATGTAAACAACTTGTGTATACTCTTCCAGCTCCTTTAGCTAGAGGAGTCCATTGATATCACATATCAGTTGACTGGGAACACAGTCAGGAACGGTACGGTAGCTTTCAGTGGATCATAAAAGAATTGTAAATAAAAACCAAAAAGAGGAACTGCAAATAAGTCCAGAGGATAGACATGACATTTGAAACGTGGGCATGGTAGGGGGTTTGGGCTAGCGCTGAATGATTTGGAAAAAAATATCGAATTGCAATTATTTTGACTGATATTGCGATTGTGATGTGATTCATGATATTAGAGGGAATGATCATATTTGCATCATTATTCAAATTTTCAATGAAAAACATTAAAATGATAACAGTGTGTGATTTTTGCAGGGATCTGTACCAAACAAAGATGTTGTCTTAAGTCTGTAGAATATACTTTGGTGGCCAGAAGCACCACGATACTTTGTATTTAGAATGGTATTTTGACACACATTTCGCAATTTCGATGAAATTTTTATTAATTGTTCAGCCTTAGTTTAGGCTATGGATGGGTCTGACTGTTGTGAGGGCAGATTTTGGAATTGGGAGCCAATAGAAAGTAATATTACATCTATTATCTCAATTTAAATGTTACTTCTAAGCTATCTGTCTGTATTTAAAATGTGTGAACCTCTGAAAATCATCTTTAAATCAATTTCATCTTTAAATGCTTGCCAACACTTTCCCACGTAAGGACAGTCAAGAGCACAAAGCAACCTCTTAACTCATGAAATGACAACAAGCTATGTGCTTTTATTTACTGATATACAGTATATGCACTGTTTCTGCCCATTGCATTACATAAACTTACACCCACCCACACAAATGGACACAAAAGGGTAAATCCATACAGGATGAACTGAAATCTGTTTGCTAACTTGCATCCCTATGACACCAAACAAGTTGTATTTCTATTACCATATTTCAGCTTGGATGTGTCAGTGAAGCTACGGTAACACAACAAGAAGACTTCTATTGAAAATCGTGATGAACAACCAGTCTAGCCAGCTCAACTGGAATTAATTTTCCCAGAAAGTCATGTGACTTATTTCAGTGAAAGCGCTTGATGATGTATTGAGCTTTGTTAGATGAAATAGAGAGGTAGAGAAATTATGATAATTTAACTTGTTTTTCTCTTTCTCTAAACCCTCTCCCTCTCTTCTGTCTTTCTCTATTAGACTCCGCTGCCAGAGGCCCTCGATTCAAAGAACACCATGAAGCAGGTGTGTGTGTGTGTGTGTGTGTGTGTGTGTGTTCCCTGCTCACGCCAGGGATGGAGTGAGCAGCACTGACCATTGACCCATGTAGTGGTCCATTATCTCCCCTACAGCTAAGAATAATCCAATGTTCTTATGCTTCGGCTGAGCATGATCATTCAGAGGAGAAACACAACGTCTGACATTTTTTTCCCCTGTCTTAACAAGTCTTAATTGTCACTAGTTAAACAGCATCACTGAGGACTGAGGTGCTGAATGGAAGGTTCAAGGTTAATTATTACTCAATTATACTTGTTTAGTATATTATGTTTCTCTTGGCTCCTGCTGCTGAGTCATGTGACAATTATGCAATCATTGGTTTCAGAAATGAAGTTATACTTTATATTTGATCAGGTTTGTAAACACATTAAAGGAACACGCCAACATTTTGGGAAATACACTTATTTGCCATCTTCCCCAGAGTCAGACGAGAAGATTGATATTAATTTAATCTGTGTGTGTCGGTTTTGGAGTTGTTGGAAGTTGTATTTCTTCACTTTTGACTGAGCTAGGCTAGCTGCTCCCTACTGCTTCTAGTCCTTGTGCTAAGCTAAGCTAACATGCACCTGGACCTCTCTCTGGGGCTACTGGACACACAGAGATGAAACTGATATCAATCTTCTTGTCTGACTCAGGGAGAGATGGCAAATAAGTGTATTTCCCAAAATGTTGGAGTGTTCCTTTAAAGGTTATCTTGTTCATTTTCTGGTTATTTTCAACCAAGGCACAATTATTCTGTCATCTGGCATCATATCGATAGGTTCATCAACTGGACCATAAATGAATGAAATGTGTTTTTCTGGGTGCTTGTGTTGGCTGCAGCTGTCCTGGCAGCAATTCAAGGACAACTGCACAACAGAACATCACCAAAATCACAAAATATGTCCTTTCAGAGTAATTTCAAAGCTAAACAAAAAACAAGAGAGAGAGAGAAAGACATTTTGGCAGCTTTTGAGGACATAAGTTCACTGTTGCATGATTGCCCTGTTGGATTGAAATACACCTGTGAGAGATGCAGCCAACTTGAGGGCCCAAAAAACACAACTTGCTCATTCATGGTCCAATTGACGAGTATGAGTCACAATTGATTGGTAAGATGCCAGGCGACAGAGAAATAATAGACAAATTGAAAGAATTGCATTATTATCCGTCAAGACATTCTATTCAGATAGTATTTACTCTCGTGATTATCTGGCCACAGTAATATTGTTGGCACTTGTTGGAATGGCCCTGTCTTTAGGCTGTGTGCTTTCCCAACCCTGTTCTCTCTCTCCCGTGGGCAGTGTGTGTGTGCCAGACTCTGTTGCCATCCAGAGTTGCAGTGCTTGCATCCTCTCAAACTGCTGAACTTGTTCTTTTGTTGTTATAATATCCTCCATTACTACTCAAGCGAGTTTTAAAAAACACATTCCTACCAGGCCAAGTAGTTACAAGGAGTCTAAAGGGCACTCCGGGGGTCCACAGCTAGTTGACCTCCGGCCTCCTAACCCTTCCTCACCCTCGCCCAGCCCTCATATTCCTTCCTTTATCTCTCCTCTTTCAACAACCATCAGAGGAAAGAACCTCTCAAACTCCGATAAGAGGGTTTGACATGGAAAATGAGATCTGACTTAGAACTGGGTGTAGCAGCCCCCCCCCACCACTCCATCAATGGAGAGGAGAGAAGAGGGAGAGAAACACACTTTTTGCAGCATCTATTCAAAGAGAGAACACTGTTGAGCTCAAACCCATATTTCATTTCTGTGCCCAGAAAGATCTAGGGAGTATCTTTTATGAATTTTCAGTCAGCCGAGGAATGTTTTCAACTCCAGAAGAGGTTTTTGTGTGTGTTGTTTTTTTGTTTTTTTGGAGAGGGTAGCGAGAGGTTGACCTTAATGAGAGAAAAGTGGAGGCTGTAGGAGGCAGGTTTTGTTAGTGCCACACGTTATTCAAACTTCATCATGGTGCTTTGTTTGGTTGCTTAGCAAGTGTTGGCCAGGGGAGCCCACATAGTAACAGTATCTAATGAAAAACATACATCTTGGTAATGTTCTATCAGATGGAAGGGGTGGAGATCTTTGGGAATCTCACGATTCGATTCAATTTTGATTCTTGGGGTCACAATTTGATTTAAAATTGATTCTTGATTAATCACAATTTTCTAGGCAATTCAATAGATTAGATTCTAGATTGCTATTACTGTAACTTTCACGTTACAAAGCTTGTATTTGAGTCTTTCTGTTTTGATAATCTTGGCAATCTGTAGGATTTAACAAGCTAATGATTTGTAGTTCTAAGGTCATGAGAATGTTGAAAGACTGAAAACTGAAAAAGATGCTTTTTGGAATTTGTGAATCTCGATTATTGAACCTGTGTAAGGATTTAAGCTGATATGTTATTTTAAAGTGCCACTCTTGATGAGGAGATGCAATATAACCGTTTTTTGTTACTTCTAACATCTCTCACACAGATGTGGGTATTTGAAAAATAAATTCAAATAGCCACATCCTGGTATTTACAAGGGATCAAGGGATACCTCAACATCATTGTCGATCCTACCAAGATTTAAATAAAGGTTTGAATGAATGAATAAATAAATAAATAAAGAGTAGGTGAATCCATGCAGGCTGAGAAGATGGGGCAGTGACAATGTCTCAACAAACCTGACAAATTCCTCATGCTATTGATGTTTTGGTGTTGTAACTGAGGTACTGTATACTGCGGTACGGAAACTGTGGTCTAGTTTTCTCTTTTCTCAGACTATATTGTAGAGAGGGGGAGGAGTTGGGTATCCACAGGCCCTCTGCACACCTACATTGTGTTCCATCTCACCTAAGACATCCTCCATTTGTAGTCATGTCCCACACCATGCAGCCTACAAGGTCACAGAGCTATAGAGAGAGAAGGAGAGACGGAGAGAGAGACTCGCCTACAGCCTTCATATTGTACATTGGATAAATATATTCATCATCAGCCCACTCGTAAACAAAAACTACATTCAGCCAGACCATATACATCTCAAATCTTTACTAAATGTTTTAGTTCATATCAGAGTCAAATATGATAGATTAAAAAGTATTGGCCCATTTTTATAAAGCGGTAACACTGTTCTTTAGGGGGTGCAAATGAATGATTAAGAACCAAGGAACGAGGAACTATATGTTAACAAAGCATAGAAACTAATATCATTTACCTGATAGAACTAACTTTTAGAACTAGATAAACAGGTAGAAAATGGGGATTTGAGAGTCAAATACAGTAGATAGTTATTTACTGAATATGTCATTGGAAAGCAAAGTAGAAGCCATTAGAAAAAGAACACAAATGTGGTTAAAATAGATATTACTATAATATGCTTACACTTCCAAGAGCTTGGTTGACTAAAACTAAACAAAAACAAAAATTCAGTTAATGAAATTACAAAAAATCTGACATAATCTGAAAAAAATAAAAGATTGCTGCCAAAATCAACATTTCACATCAGAACAGGCCTAAATGAGGTCACGGGTTCCTTTGCAAACAATACAGCACACCTATCCCACAGAAGAACACGTCAGTAGGCCACTGCACACGGCTTGTGTGTGTATTGTACTTTGTGTCATTGACTGGCACACCTGTGGGAAAGGTGTTTGCTGTGTAATCTGACTCATTTGGAACAATCGCCTGCCTAACACATGGGCTAATCGTCCAGAGATAACATGATTAGATGGCCTACATGCAGACAATATACAATATACACTCCTCACCTCATGTGGCAGACAATGAAGTTTATGTCAGTCATATAAAGTACTTTACAAACTTATATTGATTTAACCGTCTTGTTTGGTCTGATTACAATGATCAAGTTGTCGGAGCTAGTCCTAACATTGATATGAAATATAGCTTTTTTAAGTTGCTGCTGTTGTTTTTGTTTTTTATAAGGGTGAGGAAATAGAACATTGCCCCCACCAAACAGTTCTAGCAGTAGTGGAAAATGTGTGCACTTTTGGAGAGATTCATATTTCAGGTTTTAGAGTTGACATGCTTGAGAATGCAACTAGGGGGGTCCCAGGGGAGGCTCTGGGCCCATGGGAATACTGGTGACCTGTACTCAGTGGAGGCAGTGTGCCTCATCCCCTGGGAGAGGAGGGCACAGCAGACGGCAGGGGAAACATTTAGATACACAGGCTATAGACTTGAGGTCTGGGAACTAGCCTTTTTGGAAACGGGGTGGATGATGGGTCAAAGAGAGTGCTATAATGTGTTATCCACACAGTCGGTGGGCTCATATGCCTGTGTATCCTATTCAGTGGCCCCATGTGAACCATGGATCCAACATCCATCTGTCCTAGTTTTATTTGCTTTCAGTGTGAGTGAAAGCGCAAGTCATCTGAACTTGGCAGTGGTCTGGAATATTTGGGTTCCACTGTATGGGAACCTCAGACTCTGTCAGGTTGTGTTGTCATCGCTGAGGCAGTGGGGTCAGCAGATCAGCCGCGAGTCACCGGACAATCTCTTCATCATAACTGACTGGCAGGAGAGGTTAGTGGAAGCAAAGGGGGCCAGGCTGCGGGGAGTTTGTGCCAGTGGTTTCCCAGTACTGCCAGAACAACACCAAACACGAGAGAGCAGACACAGGAAACGATCTTTCTGGAGCCCTGTATGCATCTTAAGACCACCACCTTGAACAAACAACTGAGCCCAGAGGGAAACCAAAAGAACAAACGGGCAACTGTTGGAGTGACTTGTGAAATCACAAGACTAGAAGCAAGATACATTAGAAAAAGGGAGGGAGAAAGGGAGAGAGAGGGAAAGAGTTTACCGCAGTCATTCATGAGGACAGTAAATATTGTTGTGAAGTAGTTTAGTAAAAGACTTTTAGCTATTAGCTGCTTACAGTATGAACAGGCAGAAAATAAGACTGTCTGCATAGCAACACACACAGCATGTTCTCTGCTACATTATATAAGCCTTGTTCCCGGATCAGTGGCTAATTAAAATGTTTTACACTCCACTTACGCTGGTTTCTCCATGCTGTTTGGGCTTTAAGGGCATGGACAGAGACAGTAAGGGGGGTGTGGAGGAGAGGGTGGTGGGTGGCATTTTGGGGGCATGTGGGGTGACTTAGCACAAAGGGTACGGAGAGAGGTTAAAAAAAAGTGAGGTGAAGTGGGCTGGCTAGGGAAGAAAAGTTGTCATCTCTTTAGTGCCAGCCGGTGACGGTGTTGTGGAGGCTGAGAACTCAGTGAGGTGTGGGAGAGTTTAGCACTGCAATTCTTCTTACACATTCTCACACCACCTTCCAGCCTCCCACACACACACACACCACATTGCACTCTCCAGCCCCCATACAACAACCCCACTCACACTATTGACGTATCCACCATCACACTTGACACCCATGGTGTGTCTGGCTGAGGAGGAATACAAGAAAACACATTTTTCACACATGCTCACTCACTCACTCACTCACTCACTCACTCACTCACTCACACAAGCACGCACACACATACACGCCGCAACCAACAAAGAAGCTGAGTGTTTTTCTCAGTAAACAAGACCATCTGTGTTACATTTCCACTTTATTTATGTACTCCACGTGCTTTCTCTCTCTGTGTTTTAAGTGTATCGTAAAAGGGGACATAGCTCAGGCATGGCCCATATCTGTTAATTTTAGGAAGTGAGTGACTGTTTGATTATCTATTTGTTACTCTTATCTCTCTCTCTCTCTCTCTCTCTCTCTCTCTCTCTCTCTATCTCTCGATCCAGTTTCTGTCAGATCGTATTCTGAAGGCAGCGAGGGTAGTGTACAGTGCCTTGACTGAGCGCCACCCTGGTCTGATCCGTGACAGGAAGTATCACCTTAAAACATATAGGTACCTTCTACACCAGTGTCTCTCTCTCTCTCTCTGTCCATAAGATGACCACGTTGATGACGGCAAAACACGTGTGGAAACTGACGTCCTAAATTCACGTTCTGTCTTTTGCAGACAGTGTTGCTCGGGGAAGGAACTTGTTGATTGGCTGATAAAGCTAAATGATTGTGTCCAGTCAAGAAGCCAGGCAGTTGGGATGTGGCAGGTGTTGGTGGATGAGGGAATCCTTGTTCATGGTGAGAAACAGTTAGTTGATCTGTCTATCAACTGTCTAAAAAGAAAACAGGTACAAATCAAATTGTGCCTTTGCAGTACAACAGATAAACATATCACTCCATGCATATTTACGAGAATTGTGTTTTTGAGTTTGTCTATTCTGCTAATAGTTATCAGTGTATCATTCTCTTTACGTCTTTGACCGTACTTGCAATAAATCTCCAATGTTATGGATATCAATTACTAGTTTAACTACATTTTGCAGTAATTGGGTGGTAGTTTAACTACATTCAAATATTAGTAGTTTGTTCAGTAGTTAACTACTTTGTAGTTAACTATACCACCTCAACAACTGCTCCCTGTCCTCTCCTTAAAACACAGCCTCAGACATGGGTAAGTGAGGATTTGCCTGCCTTGGTCACTTACTAAAACACACCCTCACTTGACTCTGTCCATTAGGTTGCCGCTCCTTGTAGACACAGTTTGTGATAATATTCAGCAGTATAGTTTGGATGAATTAACTTTGGTAATTGACAGTAGCGTTAGTTTGACATGTTTTTTTTTAGAGTAGTTAACTCAGTAGTAGTAGTAGTAGTATTTTATTTTGAAGTAGCTAGTAGTTTGTATACTACAGTTCTAGAGGTAGGCTCCCCAACGCTGTAAATCCCAATGTCATTTTCCCCACAATATAGTGAAACTGGAGCTGAACTTCCATGACAAAGACACCCAATTCTACCGCTTCCTGGACTCCGAGTTTGGCCTGAGCCACACAACCAATGAGAAGGACTCGGAGGACGAGCTGCCGGAGGGCCTGTCGCTACTGTCTCAGATGGGACCCGACGCTCTCCTCACCATGATCCTGCGAAAATGGTGCGCGTGTTATCTAATGTTATGCAATGTTATGATGATGACGAGCATGTAACCATGATAAAGTCGTAGGCTTCTTTCAGAATGCAATATTCCTTTCATGAAAAAAAAAATGGATTTAGAACGCATGTTGTGTCATACCCCCACTGTGAACCCTGTAAAATTGACTCATGGTTTTTAACAAATACAATTGGTTATGTGGAACCGTTGCTTTAGGATACGATTGGATAATAGTTCTTTTGTCACAAAGTCCTGAGGAATCAAATGGGAAAAGTTATCCGTATCCAAACAATGTTTTGGAACCAATGTTTTAGGAGTCCATTTGGACAGTTCAGTAGGATTGTGAGAATCATGTAAGGTTCAGTAAGAAGCCGCACCGGGTTTTGCGCACAATCCAGAATACATGACGGTACTATAGAGTCCAAATCTCTCTCAATCCAGCTGGACTGCAAGGTTTCAATTGGATGCTGTTGTATTTTGTCACCAATCCACTGCTGAATACAGCTGTTTGTGGTTTGTTTGTTTTGATGTTGTTTTTGTTTGTTTGTTTGTTTGTATGTTTGTTATTTTCCCTGTGTTCAGCCCCAACCAGAGGAGTGCTGAGGACTTGGAGGTCATCTATGAGGAGTTACTTCATGTCAAGGCTGCTGCCCACCTCTCCTCCTCTGTCAGTTGCTTCTATACTGCCTCCTTCTCCTCACATCCGTAGACATTGTGTCCTGTAGCATGAAGAGTCACTGCCATCTTGTAGAATCCTTTCAGCGTTTGTTAACCTTTTGATTTGCACAGTCTCACATGTGCTAGTGATGATGTAACAATGGCCGCTGGCCATTAAAAGCTATGGGGTTCTAGATTTCCCAAGATAGAATTCCAAGAGAACATTCAAAAACAGTTATACCTGAAAGGGTTAAAGACAACAATTATGTTAATTTGTTTACATTATAATAGACTGGGTAGTACAGATCAACAACATTTACTCAACTTTGAGAGTTGTGTTTAGTAAACAAATAACAATTGGGAAAAAAAACTTGAATCAACCACAACACTTGGTTTTTAAACGCAGAGAGCCTCTATGACTGGTGTCACTAACTCACTCAGTCAGTTATTCAGTCATTTATTCAGTCACAATTAGCCACTCTGCCCCTAGTGGCAGCAGTTTCTCTTGGTTCTCAAGCAAAACTGTGAAATTCTCAGGCCAAGTAACAATCCAAATATCACATGGAAGAGGCAGTACTTTCATCCAGTCTCATTTCTTCTTCTGTTCTGTCTGTAGGTGCGTAAGGAGCTGGCAGCTGTTCTGCTGTTTGAGTCACATGCCAAGGCAGGAACAGTCTGTGAGTGTGACAGCCTTGCTGTTGAACCAAGAGCCTTGCCACACACACACACACACACACACACACACACACACACACACACACACACACAAACTCACATGCTCAGGCACAGGCTGTATTGGAAAAACAATTGCCACGCTGAATTCAACTGTGCTACGACA
>OMKL01086545.1:14655-30421 GCA_900302295.1 Parasudis fraserbrunneri | reverse complement strand
GATCCCAATATTCATTGTATTCCATGACATCATTGCCACCGACATCTTGGCCTTAAGCAAATAAACAACAGGTTATTGTAATCAAAACGGGTGACAACCATAGCCAGTGAGCTGTGTCTATTTGCATTGCACCATTCCGGTAGGAGACGCATGAAACGTCGTGCGAAAACGACGAACACTACATTGATATTTCCAAATAAACAAAGACGGGGGAGAGAGACTGTTGCGATAATAACTGATACTCTCTCGTCTCTCAAGCCTCAGCACAGACCGCTGTGACGGGGAGGGACCAAGTGAGAGACTCGTGCTTGTCTGTGAGCATGGCGGCATGATGACTGACCTGACGTTAGAACGCTGGTGTAAGTATCGTCTCTGAGGTAACGTTAAGTTGAGGATGGATATATATATACACACTATGACTTTACTTTAACCAGTGAAACACCTTGGTCGTCATCCCAGGCCAGTCCCTTTTTTTTTTTTTTTTTTTTAAAGGGGAACTAACACACCAATTTAAGAATTCATACGTCAGTGTTTCCCATATATTGGTTTATTTGTGGCGGCCCGCCACAAAAAATCAACATTGACCACCACATTATTATTTTTGTTTTACTATTTCAAATGGGTAAAATCTTATTTCATTGCAGAGCTGCGTGCAGCGAATTTATTCGCAGCCACTACTTGCTCCACTCTCAATCTCTCTCTCTCTCTCTCGGACCAGTCTGTGATAGTCCCTTCCCCTGCACACACAGTCAGACAGGCACTGAATTGGGATATGAGGGAAGGAGGGAAGTGCGGAAATATAGCGAAATTGAAACGTAAAATACATTTTGAATAACGGGTTGAGTACCATTTTATGGAAGAGGGAACTCTTATAAGGTAGAGCAGGTGTATCTTACATTTCTGAGTTTGTTTGTTTTGTCTCCCTGTGTCCATTGGTTTTATGAGCTAAGTGAGAACGGTAATGTTACAGGCAGAGCAGCAGTGGCACTGCCAGTGCTGTGTAGGGTTTAGTCAGAGCAGCGATTACAGTACAGTAGTATTGGTGACAGTAGCGATGGTAAAAATCAGTGGACACTTAAATGAACAAACTCAAAATGTAAGATACAAGCATTTTCTCCAGAAAATAGTACCCAGCCCGTTATTGAATATGTATTGAAGTTGTAATTTTCAGTTGTTGAGTTAGACAATTGACAATGCAATGGAGCACTTTATACCCAGTAGGCCTATTATTTAATATTCCTATTTATTTAATAAAAGTAAGTACTTTAATAAAAGTATGTCTTTGCTTCACCTCAAGTGAGAAATAGTTCCTTTACTGATCATTTGAAAATGGCAACATTAGCTCATAAAGTACCTTTGACACAGGAAAATATATTACCCAGAATAATATTAGAATAGAATTGAAAAAAAAAAAAGTTTGTTTATACTTCAGAACTATGATATTTAGACTTGGTTCCCAAAATGAAAGGAAGTGAAGGAGGAGCCCGACACCTGTGAGGAACGGTGGTATTGACAACAACAGGGACAGCAGCAGTGGTCGCTAGCTTACTTGTAGATACACTTAGATGGAGGGAAGACTGCTGAAAAGTTCTCTCAAAGTGAAATGTCTTTATTGACTTTATTGTAAGTGTAAAGTCTGGAGCTGCTCCATAGACAATGAATCGGGAAAGATGCTATAGGTGACACTGAGAACACTTGGGGGGATGTTCAGTGTATACGGATACATTTTCTGTTTCACAACTGAGAATGCTACTATAGAATAAAGCTCAATTGAGTATAAAAAGTCAAACAGACATTGTGTCTCCCATTCATTGTCTATGTATTGTATTGTATTTTATTTACTCAAGAGGGAAAGTGTACATTAATGAACATTTTACAGGAAAATGTAAATGCACCCAATTAGTATTGATTTCCATTGCTAGTCGCCTTGCCTGATGGTATAGGCTATGTGACCTAGAAAAGAAGTACGGCAGCTTAACACACTGTACATCTCAAAAACAATTATTTTCAGACAATTACTGCTAGTTTGTAAGCAATAAAGGCAGACTTTTAATTCAGTGAGAGTCCAATGGCCTTGTCCGATCCACGATCTCCCCCCAGCTCCGAGGAGCAGCTCCAGACATTGTACCTGATGACATCACAAGTTTGAGTCTTACTTCTCTGGTTTCTGGCTTTATGAAAATAGCTCGTGTTAACAAATATTGATTGAGCTTTCCGGGGCCATGGAAATAAATTGAATTAAATGAATTCTTAATTCGGGTGATGTTCCCCTTTAAAGATCATCAAGTTCTGAAGCGTATCTGGGAAAATAATGAAGCTGGGTGGCATCTATAAGTACTCAAATAAAAAAGATAAAAGAATATATTCATACAATTTAATAGTGTATAAGCACCTCCAAGCACAATATTTCTAAACGATGAAAATAAAACGCACCAAAGAAATCAAACGACAACATGGTATTCAAGTTTCTTTTGACCCCACAGTTTGTGAGGAATGCAAGGAGCATTTCCAGAACGAGTGTGCCACCCACGGTCCTCCTGTCTTTGTGCGTGATACCCCAGTGGAGCCAGGTTCGCCCAACAGGGCAGCCCTGTCTGTACCCTCGGGGCTGGAGCTCGTCGCGGAGGGCGACGAGGTGGACGTGCGCTGTGTGGATGCAAACATCCCCAAGGGGGCACTCTTTGGCCCGTACGAAGGGGAGCTGGTTTCCAAGGACAAATCGTCAGGCTTTTTCTCATGGATAGTAAGTTCCGACTTGTCTCGAGTTTATTTGCCTTATTTGTATGGTATCTTATACAACCAGGGACTTCTCTGGTGATCGCTGCATCATCCTCTCATCCCATTGAGAGAGAGAGAGAGAGAGAATACAAGTCTCTGTTTGGGGGCATGCATCTCATCCATGTGCTGTCATCCATTTTCTAAAGCACGGCACTATCCTGCTACTGCTGCTGTTTTACCTTTTTTACTTTCAATCTTCCTAGATCGTTGATGTGAACAACACATACAAATCCATTGATGGCAGTGATGAAACTAAAGCCAACTGGATGAGGTATAATTCATTTGTTGGATCATAAAAGCCTCTCAGTTCTTTTAATAAAATGAAAAAATTGGAGCAAGCCCTTGGTTTTTCCACAATATATAAATTATTTTCTGTGTCAAGCACAGAGACATCAAGTAATGTCAAAATGCAGCATTATTAGAAATATGAAAAGCAATGACTTGATTATTTGCCTTCTGAAGTGTAACATTTCTTTTGTAATATTTATTTTGAATGCTTAAATGCTAAAACACTTCACATACGGTGCAGTCGGTAAGTCTGAGGACAGTGAAACACTTTGTTGTTTTGGCTCTGTGCTCCAGCACATTGGATTTGAAATGGAACAATGGCTGAGGTTAAAGTGCAGACTTTCAGCTTTGAGTCTTTACATCCATATCGGGTGACCCGTGTTGGAAATGTAGCCCTTTTTATACATACATAGTCAAAAGTAATTGGATAATTTAACAAACTTGAATAAGGATGTTGGTTACAAATCCTTTTGCAATCGCCGGAAGCCCTTAAGTGGCCATTCATTAAATTATTTTCCTGCTAACAAAGCAGAGACCAATGCCCCTCAGTACATTTAAGAAACATTTAAGAAAATATAAATCATCTAGTACAGAAAAGTGCAATTTCAGTGACTTTTTTGTGTCCAAATGTACTATTGGAAGTCAATGGAAAAAACGGGACAGGAAAAAGGGGCTACAATTCCTACACAGTTCACCTGATGAGGACAGCCTCCGATTAAAGCCGGATTTCTGCTATGGCGTTTAATTAGTCTCAAAACCCGCGCACATAAAGACCATGTGCGCGCACGCGATACGAGCACACAGAAGTATTGAGGTCACAGTATCCACGAGCGGAAAAGCATCCTCGCGAGGGAGCATTTCCGCTCCTCATGCACAAAATGGCGGTCCCGCAAGCACGGGGCTGTGACGAGCGCAAGCTCGACCCTCCCTACGCGCTCGCTACTGCTCAACGCTCGCTCTCTCGTCAAGTTGACTGTTGAGACTTTGGAGGCGGGGATGGAATAGACCGTGGCTGATGTCTCCGCACTCACTCTGGTCTCTCTCTCTTTTACAGTTCGTCAAACTGTTAGCTCGAGGCTAACGTTACGCTAGCCAGCCTTATTGTCGCTAAAGTCTTTTACGATGGGAAAATCTATTAATATAATCGGACAGAATGTTTGTTAAAATAGTTTGCTACCTAACTAGCCACTTCATTGTCTCTAAATTGTCTCAGCAATTTTCACCAATAGATAGGTGCCTAAGCAATCTACTGCTTGGTTCCTCTGCCTAGTTTATACTGCAGATTAGTATTCTTGAAGCATCATGTATTACTGTGCTATCTGCCTAATTGTATTGATGTAGCAGCTTGAATGTAAATTGAGGTCATGTGTAATAAAAAGGTCTCTGAATATCTGGATGATTTTACCATATTTATTTATTGATATGTATTGCTTGTCTTTTTGTAGTGTATGTGGACAGAAATCTTTCAAGTGTGTGTTTATTATTACATATTTATTTTCTTTGTCCTATTTACTCAGAATTACACATTAATTCATACATGTCCATTCTTAATTAAAGACCATTCAGTGTAATAATATTACTGTTTGTGTCAAGGTGAGAAACTAAAGTTTTTGTTCACTAGTAACAGTAGATGGTGGATGAGTTCATGTGCCACTTTAATCAATATCATTTAAAATTATCTTAGAGTCAGTGTGAACCATTAATAGCGTTTTTATTCATATTGATATGTATCACAATCTTTGAAATGAATGTAAGGGATTACTACTACTATTACAATACAATGTCAACCAATTCTTTTGACTAACAGTAATAGCCCAGCTATTGTTACATCAGCTAAGTAGTCTACTGGTAAAATACTAGTGTTTTTTGGGGTTTTTTATCAATCTTTTCCCAATCTAGACCAATAACAGCGGGGGGCGAAAATAGAGGAGTGCTGCTGTTGCTGTGTGCTTGGTATACATCTCTATTAAGGCTAAGAAAAAAGTATATATATATATATATATGTCATGGGTACAACCAGTCCTGTGCATGTACAAAGTCGTCATCTAGGGGTTAACCAGAACTCAGTTGTCCTGTGATCATTTAGGTTAAATAGATAAGTATTAACTTGGCTTGTCAGAATGGGTAATATTAGCGAGTTTAAGCCCAGTGCTAACAGTTTGTTGGTAGAAAGGCCGGGCCAGCTCATCGGTCCACTTCTCTGTAGGCGAACAGCTCCCTCTGTCCTTTGTTGCTTCTCAAAGCGATCAGTTTATCGTAAAGACAATGACAAACGAACATAAAAATGGACAAGACATTTCTAACGCAAACCAACACTGTTCCAAGGGGGAGAGTACACTACCAAACATTCTTCTTCAAAATGGCCTCTTCTCACTGCCATGTGTCCTTAGTGAGAATCACGTCGAAGTCTCCCGTGAGCCTCTGTGAGACGCTTTTCACAGCTGTCATCATCAAAGCCCGCCTTACCAAGACTGGCAGCCAATCAAATGCCTATTATGTTATCAGAACTGGGAGTGACCGTAACAATATATGTATTTTTTTATATATATATATATATATATATATTTATATATATCACAGACGGGTGACATATTAAAGGCAAACCAACATAAATTGTCTTAAAGGGGAACACCACCCAGATTAAGAATACCAATATGTTATTTCCATGGCCTAGGAAAGTTATATCAATATTCGTGAACATGAGCTACTCTCTCCCAAAGCCAGAAACCAGAGAAGTAAGACTCAAACCTGTGATGTCATCAGGTATAAAGTCTGGAGCTGCTCCGTTGACAATGAATGAGGGACTGATTTTGTGGACCCACAGAATGTTTGTTTTCTTTTTTATACACGAATGAGCTTGATTCTACAGTGGTGTTCTCAGCTCTGAAACTGATTGTGAAAATATGTACGGCTCTGAAAAAATGTACAGGTGCTCTCAGTGTCACCTTTACCATGTTTCCCAATTCATTATCTCCACCAGACGAAGCCAGGGGGAGATCATGTAATCGGTTGCGTCTGTCTGTATGTGAGTCATGATTACAACATGACCTATTGTCGTTGAAATAAGCCCCACCCCCTTCTCATATCTCATGAACCTTTTGTCATAGAGAATTATGGGAGGCGTCAATTAACTGTAATTAGTACAGACTACTACTTTCATTGGTCTAGGTTAACCACGTCCTCATGCTTAAGTGTGTAATGTAATAGTGTAATGTGACATGTTTGCAGGAGGGATTAGGAGCGTTCTTCGAGCTGCTCTGACCACACTGACTATGAAACAACCTGACGTTCACAGAGAATGTGCGAATGATGAGCTAGCTAGCGTCTGTCACTCACTTCCTGTTTACTGTTTACCCCAGCTCTGCTTCATGCTTGGAACCTGAGTGCCACGTAGAGGCTAACTGTCATAACACGTCGGACATACAGACCACTCTCCAATTATAGTAGTAGGATTAGCGTTAGCATGCTCACGCTAACAAACACACAGCTAAACACACTGACCGCGCTCAAGTTATAGTTATTAGCATTAGCATGCTAACGCTAGATGGTAACAACAATTCTGCCCGTGCCTCTTTGTCTGTCACTCACCTCCTGTTTATGCATTAGCATGGTAAAGCTAATAAACACACAGACAATCACACTGACCGCTCTCAAATTATAGTTATTAGCATTAGCATGCTACTGTTAGACTGTAATAATGATTCTGCCCCTTCATCTGTCGCTCACTTCCTGTTTCCTGTTTCCTCCAGCTCTGCTTTGTGCTTGGAACCTGAGTGCCACCTGGTGGCTAAGACTTCCAGTCGGGGGTTTTCAAAATAAAAGAATGTCTGTCACTTCCTGTTTACTCCAGCTCTGCTTCATGTGGGGAGATCTGCTTTCATTGGTCTATGCTGCCTACTGGTGGAGATTGGTGTTCTACTGATTGATTGAATGTTTATTTGGACCTCTTTTAGCCAGAGTGCACCTTTTTAGTTGTCTATAGAGCAGCTTCAGACTTTATACTTGACATCACAAATTCAACTTTTAACACTCTAGTTTTGGGTTTTTTGGAGAGTTATTCATGTTCACTAATATTTTTGGACTGTCAGCTTCAATATACATTGGCATATATTCCATAAGCCTCTGGAACTACTGGAGGGATGGAACACCATTCTTCCAAAAGATATTGCCTCAATTGGTGTTGTGATGATGGTGGCGGAGAACACTGTCTAACACGTCTGTCCAAAATCTCCCATAGATGTTAAATTGAGTTGAGATTTGGTGACTGCGAAGGCTGTAGTATATGATTCACATCATTTTCATACTCACCAAACCATTCAGTGACACTGTGCCCTGTGGGTGGGGCATTGTCATCCTGGCATTACCATCAGGATAGAAATGTTTCATTATAGGATAAAGGTGATCATTCAGAATAACTTGTATTGATTTGCAGTAAGCCCAGTTGTCCTTCCCTCGGGACAAGTGGGCCCAAATCACGCCAGGAAAATCCCCCCCACAGTCTGTATGTATATATATATATATATACATATATACATATATATATATGTATATATGTATATGTATACATATATATATATATATATATATATGTATATGTAAATATTAGTCTAGTTTTTATTGTTCTAAATTCATGGTGTTTAGGCTTTGTGTGTAGTTTTAGTCGGTTAACAAAGGGGCTCTCGAGAAACATTTTTGGGTCACGATTTGCCATGTTTGTCCTGTGTGTGGCAAAGGGTTTCAGGTCCTGCATGACCTAAAAAGACACCAGAAGCTTGTCCATGCATCTTTAGTAGTGGAGTACGTATATATATATATATATATATATATATATATAAAAATGAAGCAATTATTATTCAATGTATGTAGCTAATCTCTAGGTTTCTCTCATCCACCAGCCACTGTAGAAGGTAAACGTCTTCCTCTCCCTGCTCTTAATGATATAGCCTAGTTAGATTGATTAAAGTGGCACATGAACTCATCCACCATCTACTGTTACTGGTGAGCAAAAACTTTAGTTTCTCACTGTGACACATAAACGGTAATATTATTTACCACTGAATGGTCCTTAATTAAGAGTGGATATGCATGAATGAATGTGTAATGTGTAAAACACACTTGAAATATTTCTGTCCACATACACTACAAAAAGGCGAAGCAATACAAAAATCAGTCAGATATTCAGAGACCTTTTCACTACACATGCACTCAATTTGCATTCACAAGCTCTCGCTCACCACGGCCCCATGCTCGCAGGGCGGTTTATGCGCACGCAGAGCAGAAATGCGCACTCGCGAGGATCCTTTTCCGCTCGCGGACACTTGTGCGCTCCAAACACGCACGTGCCTGGTTTTTATGTGCACGGGTTTTGAGACTTAATTAAATGCCATAGTCTGCACTTCAACCTCATAACCATTGTTCCAATTAATATTATTTGATATGACAACAAATGTTTCACTGTCCAAAGACTTCCAGAGTGCACTGTAGGTGTTGTACAGAAACCTTGTCTCCTAAAAAATTTACTTTACAGGAATTAAGAACTGATTGTACTGATTGACATCTCACATAGGATGCACCCTTGCGGTCCCTAAGCTGAAGCCCATTACAATCACACCTAGTAGGCATATGAGGGCTAAAAGATGCACAACCCTGCTGACACTTGAGCCGTTGCAGGAGGGTTGCCTTCAATGTCTTTGCTTTGCAACACAACTCGCATTGGCATCTGTTTTGCAATGAGAAATCTTGACATTGCTTTAGGTGTGAACATGCTGGTCCACCCGTGGCTAGACACATCTCTAAATGGCATCCCTCCAGCTGGCTTTATCCCAGCCACTTTAAACAAAGAATCTGCACAGGTTATCCCTCATCCTTATAGCCCCACACTGGCATGTTAAATCGTCGTTGGCAGAGGTCTTCTCCTCCGTACGACCAGACATGTTGAAGATGTCCTACTGTTGGAAGCACGAGGCCAGATGTTCTATCCCCACCCCGAATTGACGGACCCTCCGGCTTGGCTCGGCTTGGCCCATGATGGGGCCATTTGTTGGGTTTGCCTCCTAGAGGCTATTTGACGGTGGTGCAAAAGGTTCTGTTTGATTGCTTACCAGTGTTTTATCTGAACCATTCTCTTGTTCCTGTAATCACTGTAAAAGCATTCTCCCATAGGCCTTTTAAGGTCTATTTTGATTTATCACTATCTTATCACTTCACTTTATCCAAGTAATGCGCCGACATTTTTCAATCATTTGGCATCATACGGAGCGATTCAGACCAAAATCTCGTCAGGTGGACCAGGAATGAGCAGGCTGTGTTGTTCTGGGTACTCTAGTTCGCTGCAGCTCTTCAAACGGGGGCGACTGCGCAACAGACAGTCAAACAAAAGATGTCGTTTAAGAGTTAAAACAAGACCAGGATAATACCGCCTGGTTACAGCAGCGGCGAGCATGTGTGAATGTGAGAGTGTGGGTGTGTGTCCTTGCCAATGTCCTATTACACGCCATGCCTAATGTGCATCTGTTGCCACAAGGTGGCAGTAAGTGACTATATTTGGGATGATAATTGAACCTCAGTGACTGTGACCCTGCTCCTGTTGAAGGTAGTTGTTTTCGGCAGGAACTGTTTTCGAAAATTCAGAGCTCTGCGTTAGTTTGTTTATTCAGAACATCACCCTCTCGGACTAGCCAATCTGGCTGGTGGTAGCAAGCTAACTGGCACTCGACCACGGTGAGAATAAGTCATTGTGCGTTAACTAGCAACTAGCAAGAAGAATAACAGAACATGTGGATTTATTTTGACCGAGCACTTTCTTGGCAAGGAGTGGATGTATTTGTTACATGCAGCCCCGGGTAAAAGGCTATCACAATCAGGTAACACAAAAGCTTTACTTATGACAACTTGCGAACGGTTGATGGTGGCTAGTGTTGGAAAGCGATTACTTGACATAACTTGATGGATGTAAGCATCCTGCAGACAGTTAGGCCCGATCCACACCACCAACCTCAGTTGTGTGCGCTGCGGACCCTCTTCCTTTTCAATTCCACGCCCATGTTAACAGGTCAGAACGGCCACATAGCCCGTGTGAGCGGCTTGGCTTGGCTGTGCTGCTTGGCTGTTAGGTCTCGAGTTGCGGCTAAGAAGCTTGGGTTTTCGCATGCTTGTGTGCGTGCATCCGTGAGAGTCAGATAACCGGGGTTATAGAGCTGCGTTCTCGAGCTAGCGCTATCTCTGCTAGCCAGCTCTCGTGCTGCAGTTAAAAAGACAAAGCTTTGGATTGTTCTGCGGTTGCCCTGTTGGACTGAGTTGCACCCTGGTGTGCTGCAGCTCAACTCGAGGCATGAAAATGGATACTGTCCAAGCCTGCTGGTTAGGCTGGGACCCTATGTGCATTCCTCTGGAAATCGTCCCATGTGTGATGTCCCTTGGTTTGACTGAAAAGAGAACTATTCGTTCCATTATAACCTGGGAACTCGCAGTGAAGCATCTCACCAGATTGCTCCTCTCGCACGGCTTGTGTAACGCTGGGATCAGACTACACAAATTCAGCCCGATTTTGTCACGATCTTGTCGTGGCCAACACATTGCCAGCATCGGGGACGATTATGAATCTTAATGCGTCTTTGTCCCGTGTTGTAGGAACCAGGCTAGAATGTAGATCCAAGTGCAGACAGTAGACACAGGAGGCAGACAGCATTAAAAAAATCAAAACGACAGTGGGTAATTTAATGGAGCAGGCAAAAGGCAGGCAGGTAGGGAGAACTCACCGGTTACTCTAAAACAGAACTACGAGTACGAGTAGTGGCTAATACGATCAGGACACATAGAACAGACTGACGACAAAGCACTGACTGGGGGACTGACGACTGACAGACTGACGACTAAGCACTGACTGGGGGAAATGACCATAAGTACAAAAAAGGTGGTGATGACTGATTGACGACAGCTGGTGATACACAGAGCACACAAAGGAGACACAGGACCTAGATGGAAACACAAGAGGAGAGACTATAGGGGAAGGGGGATTAGTGCCGGAGCTGGCAGTCACCGCCGTGACACGTGTAGCGTGATTCGCTCAAAGAACAGCAATGTGACGCCCCACGACAAAAAAGTTTAGAATGTCCGAATTTTTTGAATGTCCGAATTTTATGCGAGTGCGAGTGACTCCTACAGGGTGTTCCTTGATGTCGACCAATGAATGGGAGCACAGAGTGCTCTCGAGTCACAGAGTGCTCTCGAGTCACAGAGATGGAATTAGTTAATCTGCTAATATTGCTTTAAAAATGTGTTTTTCAAATTCCTATAGACCTTTTCAGAAGAATTCCATCGCCAGGGGAACAGCTCGGGCCCGAGTGTATTTCCTGTCAGCCATTGTGTTAGCAAACACTGCAACAGGAAATAAACTGGGGCCCGTTTGGAAGGTTCATGTTGTCATGTTTGAAAAGGTGGATATCGTATATGAACAAAAAAGCAAACATCGGCAATAACGCAGGGGCCGTGCCATCTTGGAGTGAAGTAGCTGCCTAGTATAAGAAAGACCTATGCATCGCCCAACATCCCTCATGCGTCTCAAAAATTACAGTGAATAATAGCAGGTTGCATGAATTAAAGTCAAGATCCTATTCACCAGCGGAATAACTGCATTCACACATCGATGGCAACCCATGGGCAGAACAATAGATGTCTATTTTAAACCAAAAGAAGATATGCTCTGTGCGATGAGAGGACTCTTGACAACATTGTGTCCCTCCCCATCTCCCAAACCAAAGCTCTTGTCACACTGAAAATATAAAAAGATGTATTGTGTTCACAGGAAGCACAGATCTCAGGGTGGGCCGAGACCAAAAATAATAAACAAAACGGAACTAACTGAAAGCAAACTACTAACTAACCTGTCAGAAGGGAAGTAACACAAAATACTGTAATCTTACCTATCTCTCTAACTGCCATTAACGGGGATAAAAGGGAATACAAACACAAAATAAAAATGTTATTTACAAAGAGACTATATAAACCGATCTAACCTAATCTGAGTTGTAGCATAGGTACACATCAAAAAACTATACCACAGTCCTCCTAATTCTTAGTAGCCCAAAGCAATACAATGCAATACAAAACAAACCAGTATGAGCACAGAGTAAAACAACAAGTATTGAAGAAGTTGGTTTGGAAGCGAGGAGGGAAGTCTGGGTCTCATTCAAAGTTGCCGCTGCCACAAGGAGCAACAGCTGAGATTCCCCTTTTGTAGGCGGAAATGTCATCTGGGCAGCCAATCATAAGTGATCACACCCACAGGCATGCCCACTCTCCCAACCAATCGGAGTTCGCCACCTGCTAATTAGCTGTCATTCACACAAGCTGTTGTCAAACACAATACACACAAGACACACTCAGGCACAGTGTAGAGAACACACAGAACAGACGTAGTAATCACAGACATGGGTTATCACAATAGTAAAACCTATAATCTACCACCCAGGGTCGTAACAGATGTGGCATACGTGTCCCATTTGCTCTCCATAGATAATATGCCCTTTATTAAAAGTGAAAGTATTTCTGACAGCTTGTTAAGCTGTTTTCCAAACAGGGATCGGAGTTACATTAGAGAACAACTGGACCATAAAAAAATAAAAAATATCTGATTTGCAGAAGTCATTGAGTATTTCTGATCGTAAAAGAAAAGCTTTGGGGTAATTCAGACACTGCTGCCATGACAGCCTGTAGCCCATGCATTTTCCATTTCCCTGCAGACGGCAATATAACCAATCAATTTCATGTTTAATCATCAGTCTGATGTATGATGTGTTGATGTATTTATAAGGCTTTGATGTGCCGGAATAATACGTTTCAGTCCTCTTTTTGAGAAGTTCAAACCGAATCCCTCCTCGCCGATCCCCGGTGAACTTCATGCCAGGCCATGAAAGACGGCACATGGTGTGATCTGTCCGGTACAAACTTGTAGTTCCCCCGTCTCCCGGGCCAAGACGCAGCAAGAATTTATGCTGCGTTGATCGCCTAATCTGACACGGTGACCCGTCTGAATAACAAAACATATCGTGTGGTCTGATCCTGGCATGAGAGGCTGTTTCTGTGGGATAAGGATTTGGTGATCTCTGGATGCTTGTAGAATAGCAGGGCCACATGCTCGCGAAGCCCTGAAGGGCCTACTATAACCTACTAGCTGTGATTGTATAGGGCTTCAGCCATCCCACGTCTGTCTCCTCATAGAACTGGCTTTACTTGACGCAACCAGTAGATTTTCACGTTGACCCTCGTGGACCTTTTGACATTTCAAATGGTTCGTCTCGGTCCCTTGGTCACGACACATTTTGGGACGATATTGGCTGTCTATTACAGTGAAAAAGAATATGTGTATATATATATATATATGTACAGTATATGTAAAAGACAAATCTTGAGACGCAGGGCCTCTGCGGGACACCCAACACGATAATATTGTATCTATGTCACCTCCAGGTATGTACGCACCTCTTCAGAAGAGAATGAAAGGAACCTAACCGCCTTTCAGCATGGCAAGCAGATATATTTCCGCGTGTGCCGGCAGCTGTCGGCCGGAGACAGGCTTCGAGTGTGGTACAGCGATGACTACATTAGCCGGCTGCACAGTGTCTCACAGGACAGTATAGACCGCAACCTGGACACAGGTGAGATTTTTCCTCGCGTAACAGTCATTCATCAATGATTGCAATTCCTTGATATTTCTCAAGATGCTTACGTCTGATTTCTCGAGGTGCCCCTATTGATAGGCTAAAACACACCCTGTACTTAAAGGGATATTTCACTTTAGTAGGAATTGTGAAGTTTCAGCAGTCTTACCCTGCTCTCCTCTACGCTAGTGACCACTGCTGTCAACACCACCATTCCTCTGAGGTGTCAGGCTCCTCATTCACCTCCATTAATTTTGGGAACCTAGTCTTAATTATCGTACTTCTGAAGTATAAACGAGCTACTGTGCAGATTTCAATAAAACGCACAACATAATGATAATACAATAGCTAATATAAAAGATCATTTGATCATTTATTGGCTCATAAAAACAAGTACCTTTTACACAGAAAAATATATGACAATAATATTGCTTTATAGTTCGTTCATCTTGTTGTTACTAGTTATATTACTTGTCATCATCCTTTATTAGAGATTATAGTATGCTCAAGTATCATTTTGATTCAAAATAACAAAACAAAACAAAATTATTGCTTAAGGTTTCACATACTTTGCCCTGTCACACACTGCATTTAGCTTACTTACTGTATTTCAATCCGGTTCAAAACTGCTTACATTCATTACAACTTAGATATATCTTTTTTGATAATTGCTAGTTAATGGTAATTAGAGTAACGTATTAGTTTTCAATGTGCAGAGGACAGTAGTTTCAGATCTAATTCATTGCCTCTGTAAGTGTAGACTCCAAAATGCAGAGAATAGGAAAAGACAGACCAACCAACCGACCAATGGCAAGATTTCTGCAAGTCCCACCTCCCTTCATCACTGTTGCTATGCCCAAAAAACTTTAAACATGAACTCTGCATCTATGTGCCTCAGATGATTCCCGCATAAATGGAATAACATAGCCCACCAGATGTTAGAGATGGCATATGTCACCCTTACAAGTTCCCCAAGAAGACCCTTTAACCATTTTCCCCCTTAAACCTGCAACGTTTAACATTTTAATGACGAAATATTGCTTCTCTAGCAAGCGAAATAATGCCATTGGGCTGAATAAGAGTAAACCCTCCCAACAGCGATGCATGAAACACGGTCAAATCGCCCATATGAGCGCCTGTGGTTGGTCTGTCGTGAAATCTGTTAAAGGCTTCAGTCTCATATTAAGAGCGTAACACAAATGTAAATGAAAGGTCCAAAGTTACCTTGCTTCACGGCCACAGGGTGCACAATCTTCCGTAATGCAGCTTTAATTTAATAAGTACTGTAACAGTCCATCAAGTGCTGCTCTCCCTTTTTGTCACATTGAACATCTCTTTCAGTGTGGTGTCACTAACGTTGGAGGAGCCAGTACCTAAAGCCGGGTTGGCTTGGTTAATCGCTATCGTCATTATTATTTTGCAAATGATCATTGAGGTTATGATGTTATATTATTATCATGTGGGCTAGTGCTGGCTATGTGACCAAGAAACGTGTTTTTTTTGCAGCTACATAGCTAACACACAGCACCGTTGTGTTACAGGCTCCAGGAAATTGCTGCCCCACCTTCAGAAAGAGCCCAAAGGCCCGGTGCTGCGGTCAGCTCTACATGGCAGACCTCAGAACCTCAAGCGCTGTAGCGAAGAGGGAGATGGTCCGACTCTGGCTAAGAAAAAGAAAATTGACCTCATCTTCAAAGACGTACTAGAGGCGTCTCTGGAGGCCTCCAAGAGCCAAGACATTCCCGCCGACGGTGCTCTCCCCCTGAAGAGGAGCAGGGCCCCGCACGACTCCCACGTCTTCAGTCACCCGGCCGCGACCACTGGGGAGTCATGCCTCACCCGGGAATGCAAAGTGCCCGTCTTGGGCCTGGGCTTCGACTCATCCGGGGAGGACTTTGAAGCGCGTCCTCTGAAGGTGGAGGAGTTGGAAGAGGACCACACCCAGACCGGCGAGGGGCCCTCCACCTCGTTCTGCCCCAACTGTGTCAAGCTGAAGAGGAGGATACGGGAGCTGGAGGCGGAGGTGTTGCGTCTGAGAGGCG
>OMKL01086545.1:0-14635 GCA_900302295.1 Parasudis fraserbrunneri | reverse complement strand
CTGAGAGGCGGAGAACAAAAGGACACCCCGGCCCCGCCCCACCCTGAGCAGGCGCCCATCGAAGATTTCCAAGGTAGGTTCCGGAAAAAGATGGAGCCATGTGGAGAGGGCTATTCGGCGCAGGTCATCTGCTGTGTGAAAGGCACTTTTTTCCCTTAAATTTGTACATTTTCATTTAAATCGAGAGCACATTTCATCATCTTTAGCAAGGTAATGTTTATAACCTCAAAGCAAGAACTGTGATATTGCTTACTTTTTAGGGTTACCATTTAATTGATTGCTTCTGAATTTGAAATGTCAAATTGGAATTTGCCTGTTTGTTATTCTATTGAGCCAATATTTTGAATGTCTGAGCATTATTTGTTTGTGTACTTGGTTGTGAATTTTTAATCATGACATTAAATTAATTTAAAAAACCTGAATTACCTGATCGTTTCTATTATTTTTCTGATGATCTAAAATATAATGCATGCTGTATGAGTACATTATGATTTTCAAAGTAATGATAACGAGTTAATTTTGGCCATAACAGTATTTTAAAGTCATAAAATAATTGCTCTACCCACAACGTTGTTGTCTTATTAGTTCAAAATTCTTCCCTGTTTAGGTACACTGTAACATCTCAAAAGTGGCAAACATAAGTGAAATATGTCTTATTTTCTTGCAGGGATGGAGCCCATGACACCCATTCAAGTCATTCTAGATGAAGACGATCAGGATATGGACTCCGCCGATGAGTCTATTGCCGCTGACCTCATGACGTCTGTGGATGACTCCTCCAAGCTGTCCGCCGGGCCTGGCCGACGGATACGCCGTTTCAAGCAGGAGTGGCTGAAGAAGTTCTGGTTCCTGCGTTACTCCCCGACCCTCAACGAGATGTGGTGCCACGTCTGCCGCCAGTACACAGTCCAGTCCTCGCGCACCTCCGCCTTCATCATAGGCTCCAAGCAGTTCAAGATCCACACCATCAAGCTGCACAGCCAAAGCAACCTGCACAAGAAGTGCCTGCAGCTGTACAAGCTGCGCATGCACCCGGAGAAGACGGAGGAGATGTGTCGGAACATGATGCTGCTGTTCAATGCGGCGTACCACCTGGCCCTGGAGGGACGGCCCTTCTCGGACCTGCGACCCCTGGCGGAGTTGCTCAAGAAATGCGAGCTCAAGGTGGTGGACCAGTACATGAATGAAAGCGACTGCCAGATCCTCATCCATCATATTTCCAGGGCAATAAAAGAGGACTTGGCCGAGAAGATCCGGCTGTCTCCGTTCCTCAGTGTCATCATGGACGCGCAGAATGATGACCTTCTGTCAGACACTGTAGCGGTGTATGTGCAGTTCACCACGAACGAGGGTTCCCCCAGCACAGAGTTCCTCTCCTTGCAGAGACTGAGCATAGGCAATGTGGATGGCTATCTCCAGGCCATTGATAGGGCCTTTGGCGTCCTTGGGCTTAGGTTTCAGGACATGCTGGTGGTCGGTCTAGGGGTAGATGGCACCAACTTATCTTTGGGAATGAGAGCAAACTTGTACATTGCTGTACAGAAGACGCTCCCATGGATCCTCTGCCTTCCCATCATGATACACCGGCCTCATCTGGAGGTGCTTGATGCCATCAGTGGAAAGGAGTTGTCCTGCTTAGAGGACTTGGAGAACAACCTAAAGCAGCTCCTCAGCTTTTACCGTTACTCCCCACGCATGATGGCTGAGCTCAGATCCACGGCTCCAACATTGTCCGAGGAGACTGAGTTCCTGGGGGATATTCGGGCCGTCCGATGGATTATAGGAGAGCCAAATGTCCTGAATGCGCTCATCAAAGATTACCTGGAGGTGGTGGCCCACCTCAAGGAGATCAGCAGCCAGACGCAGAGGGCAGACGCAGCAGCCATCGCTTTGACCCTCCTACAGTTTCTCATGGACTATCAATCAGTGAAGCTGATCTATTTTCTCTTGGATATCATAGCTGTTCTGTCACGTTTAGCCTTCATCTTCCAAGGTGACTACCTCCTGGTTTCCCAGGTCGATGCCAAGATAGAGGAGGCCATTCATGAAATTGGTCAACTCGTGGACTCCCCCGGAGAGTATCTGCAGGAGTTTGAGGAGAACTTCCGTGAAAGTTTCAACGGTGTTGACCTGAAGAACTTGTGCGTTGCAGAGTCCAAGTTTCAGTCCATTCGAGAAAAGATTTGCCAAAAGAGCCAAGGCATCCTGTCTCAGAGACTTGACATGCATAGCCGCACTGTTGCCAAAGCCTCGCAGGTCCTCGACCTCACCACTTGGCCGCATAACATGGACGATCTGCAAGCTTACGGTGAGGAGGAGATTCTTCTAATATTTGATCACCTGGAAACAATCCCCTCAGTGGGCCAGGAGGGTCATCACGCCACCTCTGAGGCCAGGGGGAGCCTGGTTGTGGAGTGGAGAGACCTCAAAGCCGATTACTACAGCATGAATGGCTTCAAGGAGGTAGTCGGCCACATCTACCGGTACAAGCAGCGCTTTCCTCTGCTCAATCGAATCCTGCAAGTCATCAGGGTCTTGCCCACTTCGACTGCCTGCTGCGACAAAGGCAGAGGGTCTCTGCAGCGGATGTGCAAGAACAACCGCTCACGACTCACGTTCGACCAAATGAACGACCTGCTCACCCTTGCGGTGAATGGGCCGTCCATCGGCAACTTCGACGGCAAGCGGGCGTTGGACAGCTGGTTTGAAGAGAAGTCCGGGAGCAGCTATTCGCTCTCGGCCGAGATGCTGAACCGAATGTCGGCAACGGAACAGAAATGTCACCTGCCCGGTGTGGACGTCAACACCGAGCTCTACCCTGATATTTAACTGTGACCCCCGGGGGTTTCGACCAAACTCTTTCCAAAAGCCATTGCCAAAAGATATGATCATGCAGACACATATATATATATCGATCTTCCCAGATTGTTATACAGGATACAGGATTCATTTTTTCCCCATTCAGGTTGTTTGGGTGAGATGTTGTCAGTAACCCCAGATGCGCACTCCTACTCTGTGGGCTCCAATGTAAAATTGCTATTTCAAGATCGCAGTGGCCCTGGTGAAAAAGATGGATGTTGTCGCCAGTGTGACAACACAACCACAACACATCGAGAACAATCCGTTTCTGTGAGTCCTTTTAAGCCGTAAATAGAGCTTCTCTTTTTTTTCTTTTTTAAAGCATGTGCTTCTGAGCTGACCTCTGGTTTTGATTGTCTTGTCATTGGGATACGTTGTAGTTTAGTGCATAGCATTAATGATAAAGTTGTACTCTGAAAATGGCAAATAAACCATATTGTAGCTCAGAGGAACATCTGTAAGAATAACAGTGCTATATATTTCTAGATGGAATTTATAGAAATAAACTGTTAGAAACTGTATATATATATTGTGTATATGCATTTGAGCCTGTTTTTATGATGAGTATTTTTCACTTGAATTCTATGATTGTGCCAAAATGATAGAATGCAAGTATTGAAATAAAAAGGTGCTACTTAATATGCCACAAAATGAGAGATACGGTTTGAGTATATTGTATAGCTGTTTACTGTTACTGCAGTTGGTATCAACATAGTTACTTCTAAATGTCTATTCAAGTGGGAATAATGTACTATTTCATTATTATTATTTTCTGGTGACGCATTTACGTAATACTTTGAGGCTGCTAGTGTGGCAATGCCAAAGCTTAGGTCTCTTGAGTGCTTTCAAGACAAAAAAAAAAGTGTAAATCAAAAGATGCATGGTGAACTTCAACTGTTTCTTGCTTTTAGCATACATATACAAATATAACGTTTATGTTATGGCCATCATTTACGTGCTATACTCAAAGAAAGCAATGTATCGAGAATCCAAGAAACCACTCAAGCTTTGCACTTGATGATCGGGATCACTTTTCTCGCGTTGGATAACCGGCTGAGACTGTTCCACTTAAGCAATGAAATGTTTGGATTATTCTTACGTTATCTCAATACAACGTTTATGATATCAATGATTTATGTGGTTCTATTAGTGATCGTTATATCGTTTTTGTTATTGGGTTTGTTACGACATTATAACCATTTTACTTTTATTACCTTACCACTGAGCGATGACATTTGTAAGCCAAAACGTGATCAATCCTGTAACAATAATGTCTTCATTTTGATCAAAATTAGCACATTTTGCATGTCTTTAGTGTATGCATGGGGTGGCTGTTGTGATGACCAAAATGCTTTTAAACCATATTATTTGTACATACGTCATGCTCTACGTGCTATGGGTTTTGGTAGGGTATAATGTTACCCCCAGTGAACAAGTCTATATCATGAACTGAATACGTTTCTACATGGACTTGATGTACGGACTGAATGGGCAGCTGTATCGTGGTTGGGATTAAAGCTCCAGTATGCAGTTTTAAGAAGGAAAAAGAACCTTGAATGATTAGTTAGAAATGTTCAGAACCTATTTCTTTTCTCCACACAAATCCAGGAAATGACCATTAGAAACCATGTTGACTAACATTAAACTTAGAAGATGCCTCTTTGGATTGTAAATGTGGTGGGAAGGTAGAAGGACACCACAGCCAATCAGATCATCTCTAGCTTCATACAGCGTTCCAGGGATCCAGTTGTCTTCTTGCGACACTTATTTAATTACTAAAGATATATCGCACACTATTTGACTTGGCAGAGGTTCAAATTTCTATCCCAAAACTACGTATTGCAGCTTTAACGGGGATTGGGGGTGGGGACTTCAATCACATGTAATTTGTACTGGTGCAGTCACAAATCCAAATATATTTGACATATGAATGCAAATGTTTTGCGCTATGCCTTATGTGTGTATGTGTGTGTGTGTGTGTGTGTGTGTGTTTACCCCCCTACTTGTTGTCATCCTACCAAACTTAGTTTTTTTTTTTTTTGTTATTGTAAACTAGGTGAAGATCTGGGCAGTTTGTTTGTTGTTGGTGTGTTCTCAGTTGTGAGGATTTTTAGTAAATTCATAAATCATAAATTCTGGTCACAAGAGCCAAAAACAAGCTAAAATGAGTTCTGTTACTTGACCCACGATTTATTTCCCAAATATATGTTTTTCCGAGGTAAATTTGCTTTTATATACAAGATACTTCTCTTGTATGTTTATTGTGACCTGTGAACAATAATGTGTGGTACTGTCTGTTGAGTATTCTGCTAAGCAACAGCTAATATAGTGAAATGAATGAATGGTACCTTCAGTTTTTGTCAGAAGGGGAGTTCAGGGGTTTTGTCTTTTTGATCGCTGGAATGTTTGCGATCCAGTCCGATTTCTGATTGAAATGGTTAAAAAGACAACACACGCATTTCAACGGATGTACAGTGAGCTGCGGACATATTTTGGACAGTGTCACACTGAAATTACCATGGCCATATAAGTAAACGAGGGTCAGAGGTATCAAGACGGCTTTGAATTTAAATGCTCTAATGCTATAATGAGTAGGTAGAAAACACAATCTCTGAGGCTCTACAGAGGGGAGCAAAATGATTCAAAGCCAGTTTGGTAATGCAGACTGTTGTTTACTCACTGTCATTTAGCCAGCCATGTACTTTGTACTGCCTCTGAGTAATTTGTCACCAAGTGTTACTACAGGTTAATAGAGAAACATCAAAATGTAAAAATGCTGGAAAGGGAACCAATCAAAGGCACCCTGAAGTGGGGGGCTGGAGGTGATATTGAATCGTTTGTATTTTTTGTTTGTTTGTTTGACTATTAAACCAATATTGTAGCTGAAAATACCCTAATATACTGTAACAACACTGACAGTCTGCTTAACTTCATAGTCATGGTTTCATTTCACATCTAAAGCAGTAAGAGTATATGGAGCCAAAACATCTGTCCAAATGTGTGGAGCCCACTGTATATCCCTCCTGAGCAAGTTACTCAACAAGTAATGTATTCCATATAACCTTTCTATCAAAAGTACTTCATTACAGTATTGCTTGCTTTGTGCAAAATAAAGTGTTAAATTACTTATTATAAATACTTTTTATTCTCACAGACCTGCTCAAATGAATGTTGCAAACACCACTGATCAATTGTGCCATCAATTTATATAATGGCCAACTAACAACCTGTTGTAGACAGGTATGACAAAAAAAAAAAAGACAATCTCTCTCCCCTCGTCTCAAAGTACTGTGGTTTGTGCACCCCCTTGAATTTTTTTGTTTTGTTTTTTTTGGCACGTTTTTTCGTGCTACAAAATGATTTCAAAATGAATTTCAGATATTTTGTCTGCGATCTTTGCAAGGTTCTCTGTTCTATCAAAGGAAAAAAAGTTCTTAATCTATGTTGAGTATGAAATTAAAATAAATCACAGATCCAAAACCCCTTACTTTATTTGGGCTTAGCTGTGACATGTTCAACAGTCTCCTATGCTTCTCAGATTTCAAATGTAGCTTTGTTGTACAGGTTTTGACTGTTATTTCTCATTCAAAATTGTTCTAATTCTCCCTTTTTCGCTCACAAAGCTGATGCCAGGGCCCTTCAATACATCTAATGGGGATTTTATGGTGTGGGATGTCCCCTTAATGCAGAAAACATGTATAGCATGGGATCTTAGGTTCACATAGGTTTGAGTTCCTGAGGTTTGAAAAAAAATGTTGGCTCCCCCAATACCGGATGTGGTGACCTCTTATATGTTCCAGATTTCAACCGCCACAATAGACGCAGATGTATTGTTCCATATGCGCTTTTCAAACAAGCAAGCAGTGACCAGAGTATGAATGAATGATCATTGCATTTATATCGCGTTTTTCTAGATACTCAAAGCACTTTACATTGTAGGGTGGACATTTCCTCCTTCACCACCGCTGTGTAGCACCCATGGGTAGGGTCGGCATACCTTGTTTCAGCTGATGTTGAATGAACTTTGTAGCCAGGACCTCCAGCGTAGTTCACTCACACGTTCAATAAAGTGTTCAAAACTCAAAGAAAATAGCGGTATTGCCGATGCATTTCAATCAAAGTACAAAAGAAATGCTCAAAGATATTTTTTTTTTAAAACCTCTCCTCGTGCATGGCTGTGCTTTTATTTTATTTGACCTTTATTTAACCAGGTAAAATGCTTGAGATCAAGGATCTCTTTTACGAAGGTTTTACTGTTCGAAAACTTTTGTCGTCCAGAGTTTGCCAAGAGGATTTTCTTGATTGAACGGATGAGTCTCTCCAATGCTCCCACCATGGTGGGCACCAGCAGGCAAATGACACGTTACTCCTTTCTGAAGGAGTGCTTCCATCTGTTCCACATTCCAAACATTCAAAGCCTCTCTCGGCTCTCTTTCAGAAGAGAGTAAATTGATTCCATTATCGGATCAGAACTCAGTTACTTGTCCTCTTCTAGAAGTAAAGTGCCTGAATGTGTAGCTGCATGAATCTGTATCAAGTGAATAGGCAACTTGGAGATTGCAACAGCTCGGCGTGCAAGATGTGAAAATTACTCTGTACCACTTTGCTGTGCACTTGGCAGGAGTCGTTGACACAAGACCTCTTTTGATTTTTATGGGGCCAAAGTAGTCGATTCCTACATTAGTAAAAGGCGGTAGGTCACGGGCTCTTCTGTCACTTGGCAAATCTGCCACATTTTGCTCACCGACGTTCACATGGAGCCTCCTGCATGCAACACATTCATGGATTCTCTTTCTTGACAAGGAATTTGCACAGGGTATCCAATATTTTTTGCCTGAGGTCGGATAGCATATTATTTCTTCCCCCTCTACCCGACTTGATGGTGAATGTGTCTAAGGACAAGCTTGGAAATATGATGTTTTTGTTCCTCAGGCATGGCCATTTTGCTCGGACGACCTCCAACTCTGAATTCCCTTATCCAGAACTGGATCCAACTTACAAATGCAGCTGTCTTTACTGACATTACAATTTCCCTTTTATAGTGTCGCCATTCCCTTTGGAAAGACTTGCAATTGGCAAAACTGCAAAATGGCACTTCCTGCATTTTCCACATCATCAATCGAGAGCGTTTGAGCTCCAACCGTTTCCTGTAATTCCAGCATCTGTGCTGTCTTTGTATAGCCTGGTTTGGTACATTGACACTTGAAAGTATTTAATTTAGTTTTCCGCTTAGTTGTAGCAGTACATTCCTGACTGTGAGGTACCAGGCTACAGCCTTATTTAGTTTACTCCAGATTGAGAAGTTGGTGTAGCAGGGTACTGGTGGGGTTATGGTCACCTGTCACTGGCATTAATGTGTTCATGTCTTACCTCAGGATCATCTGCTGAGAGGATGAGGTCTGGTGGAGGATTTGGCCACTGCTCTGCTGATTCTTTCAGGGCCACTTATCCAACCTTTGCACCTCAGGAAAGCATCAGACTGGAGCCCTCTAGAGGCGTAGTCCACAGGATTTAGCTTGGTTCCAACATGCCTCCGCTGAGATACATCTGATGCTCTGAACATGAATCGCCACAAAGGTTTGGAATCTTCTACTTTCGGTCCTAATGTACTTTAAGACTGTGGTGCTGTCTGTCCAAGATACCGATTTTTTTTCCAGTGGTATTTGCAGTTCCTCTGATGGCATTCTATCAACACACACAGACAAGACCGCAGCGGTGAGTTCCACTGTGCGGATTGTGATCAGTTTTATTGGTGCAACTCTGGCCTTTCCTATCACGAAGGCCAAGTGTACATCACCCTTGCCATTTGTGAGTCTGTGGTAAGTTACTTTGCCATACCCAATTTCGCTGGCATCACAGAAACTATGCATTTGTGCTGATTTGATATGACTAACATTCTTTGGTTTGAAACATCTCTTGATCTTGAACTCCGTTATCCTCTCAAGTCCCAACAGCCATCGTTTTCCATGTTTCTGCAAACGTTTGTGGTCCAATCCAAGATTATGCTTGCATAATTCCTGCAGAATGTGCTTTGCTGGTAGGGTAAATGGAGCAAGGAAATCCAAATGGCTCGTACACTGAGCTGACCATTGAGAGAATTATTCTCCTCGTGCATGGATGTGCTTTAACAGATCCATGAAACTTGAAGGTGTCTTCTCCAACACACCACTGAACCCCAAGAGCTCTTTCAATTTGGAAGACTATCAATGTCCAGGTTCTTCACTTCCTTTGCTGTTTTTTTTTTTTTTTTGCTGCAGTTTCAGGGAAAGAGTTCAAGATAAACTTGCTGTTACTAATCCACTTTAACACTCCGAAACCCCCTCCTCCACAAACGTCCATCAGTGCCTTGTATAGTGCAGTGTCCACTGACTTTAGCAAATCATCAACATAAAAGGTGCTGTGGTCAGTGTTAGTCAGTTGGGCTGGGTAGCTGTTCTTGTTATCCTCGTGTTCTTGTTATATATGTACAGTATGTATATATATATATATATATATATCTGACACTGGCTGCACTTATAACAGAGTTTTGATAAATGGTAGATGCTAGATCCCACGGCCCGGAAGAACATTTTTACATTTATTTAAAATTATTAGATAGTGGGAGTGGTTAAGGTTAGGGTTAGGGATAGGTTTATCACACGATGACCTCGTGTGATCTAGCATCAACCTTGATAAATTTTACTATGGAAGAAATTGGGAGAGGAGAAACTCTGTGCACCCTATGTACTTTCAGATATAGTAAGGGCAGCGTGATTCTTCACATTTTATGATAATTGGGAATACTGTTTAAGTATATATTTTGTCCATCAGCTCTGCTTTTTAAATATAATATACAGGTATGATTTTCAAGTAATGCAGCTAAGCAAAATGCTTTGCAATTTAACATAATTAAAGGCAAATATTACATTAATGCTACTCACAACTCATAGTAATGAGGTACCCCCAACACTGTTCCTTTGGGCGGCAGATAAAAAGAAATATTTTTTGTATTTTGTATGACAGCATATTAGGGCCATTTCAGGTAAAACAATTTTTTTTACTGGAGCTGGGGGAGGGGGTAATATGTAGAGAATTTGAAACTTTATTTCTGAGATTAAAGTCAGAAATGTATGAGAAAAAAGGTCTGATGTTCTCTGAGACAAAGGTCAGAAATTTACGCGAAGAAACTCTGCAGTTATCTGAGATTAAAGTAAAAAATTGACAGAAAAAGTTTGCTTAGCGTTCCATGGGTCTGATGTGTCAGGCGAGGGGCTATGGAAGAGCTGGTGGAGAGTGTGCTTTCCCACTGAACAGCCATGAAGGCTTTAGGTGCCTGCAGACTTCACAAACGAATGATAAAACCAAATATAGCTGCAAGCGGCAATGGGAGGGGTCCAAGCATTTGGGCATATGGGGCATTGAAGCAAGCACTAGAGGAAAAGTCAAAATATCTTGTTGTCAGTTTGGCCTGATGGTGGCGCTGGAGAAAATGTAATGTAATGACCAAAATCAGTAGGGTTGTTCCTCTACGGATCATGAATGTTCACAGCAGATTTTGTGACTACGACTAACGAGTCAGGAGATACACTCATTTGAAAACTGAAAGCTTGGCCTGATTGTGGCACTAGAGGAAAGGTCATGGGTTCACCATAAACAAGTTTCTTCTTTGGCCATTACTTTTTGAGATATCTTGTTCTCAGTTTGGCCTGATGGTGGCACTAGGTGAAAAGTGATGGATGGATAAAAAAAAATGTACATGTTAACAAGCCAGTGTGGAATGTCCTATGTGATGTAGATATTGTAGGCCTATTTGTATGGTTTTCAGTCATCAGTTGTAGCATATTAGCATAGCATAATAGTGGATTATCATTTAATGGTAATTCATTTGCATGTCCTTCAGCATGAGTCAGCATGCATGATGTCAGTTAGCATAGCATTCTGATTGCATTCATCGACTTGAACTGTGTTTTAGAAAGGGAACTTTGTTTGGGAAACATGGGAGAAAAATTAAGTGAAAAAAAAAATGATTTCATTGTTGTACACCAATGCAACTGTATGTATAGTGTCTGGTAAGCCCATGTGGTGCTGGGCACCTTGAGTGCATAATACTCCTCAAACTGTCAGCTGTGGCTCATCTCCCAATCTGCAAAAAAGCAGGGCAAACAGGTGCAGGTAACATTCATTATGGTTCTGCTTGATATAGGTGTGCAGTAGTCAACATTGACAATGTTCAATAGTATCATCAATGCTGGCTCACTGGCAAACCTAAATCAAGGGGCCCCAAAATTAATTTTATTAATTGCACCTGTTTTTGCCCTGCTTCGACACGTCAAAATGGCCGGCATGAAAAAGGTCTATACAACAGGTTTCCAGCACTGTCAGTGCTTGGACCCCTAGTAACAAGCCAAAACAAAATAATAAGTCTCTAAAAGGAGACAAGCTACTAAAGCCTTCTGGGGAAAATATAACTTGCCCCAAGCGTTCTTTAGGCATGGCTTTGCACCAAGGAAATACACGGTGAAAACACTAGGCAGCACTCTAAACAAATAAGATGAGCAACAACTCCGGCATAACTCAAAACCAGAGACTAATCCACCGAGTCATATCAACAATTATCACAAAAGTGATAGTAGCCTAACAATGGGCCTCCATTTTGTCATGACCTGGCTCAAAACCATGACAAATAGTTGACAAAACATGGCAAAAAAAAGGTTAACCAAGGAACAGAACTATAGTATACATGGTACTTAAATATAAAGAGAATGAGATGTGACAATCAGTATAATCAATGTGAATGCTGGGGTGTTGGATGAGTAGATAATATGCTACAAGAACAAGAAACAAGAAAATCCAAACAAACTAAACAGGTCCAGTACCCATAGGGGAAATGACAGCGCATAGCCCAGAGGCTTCATGGGCTTTATAGGCCTGACTACAGGTGTATTCAATTCGGCAATCAGTGGTTCTTAAAGGAGACTGCCACCCAGTCCGTAGAGCAATCTCTACTCTCTCTGGGAATCCCTACATCAGTGTTTTCATGCACTGTAGATGCAATATTTGTCCAAATGAGAATTAGAGATTATATGAGATTACAGAGGTCTGTCAGTGCTGTGTGTTGCTGTTTGTATCATTTGCACAAAATCTGTATGACTTATAGGTTTTACACATTTTGAAAAAACAAAATATACTTAATATCATAATTGAGGTACCAGCGTATGAAACATTCACCTCATTTGGGTGGACAACCTCAGAAGATTACAGTCCGTGGACAGACGCTGAAATAAATTGTCTGCTGGCACTTAGGGGCTTCTGTACAGGCAAAGCCATTTCTCATGCTTCTGCGTACGTAGTTACAGACACCTACGTTGTTACCACAGCAACCCATGCAGATAGGTTGGTGATGTCTGGGCACACAAATCCGATCTGATCACTTGCAAATAACAGTGTGGACAGTCTGTCTTAAAGGTCTTATTTGAGAAACAAATCGGATTTGCCTGCAGTCTGAACAAAGCCTTTGCTGATTTCTAACCTGAATCCTATAGTTCTGTTGTGAGGAGGACATGTGATAATTGGACATAAAATGTACCAGCGTGTTCTGTGTCTCGAGAGCTTGATGACATCACCCAGAGGAGAGCAGACCTTGAGTGAACTGCAAACAAAGTCCATCTAAATAGAACATGGTTCACTCCGCCACCATGTTGATAATGGGGACTAACAACACTAACGAGATCAGACCTCTATCTCTGGAAGAATCTGTCATACACATCAATGTTCTTTTGTTTTTGTTTTTTATATTTTAAGTCACTGGGAAATTACAGACAACACAGAATGGTAAATTTGGTCGAAAAGGACAATTTTGTGATAGAAACTTTTTTCCACTTACACCAGCTTCTATGCATGCGCCATCCAGTGGTCACAAAGTCCTTAGTTACCATGGCAACCACTAACTGCGCGATTCCCAGCCTTTTGGCAGAGATCTTGATTCATTTAGAATTTCACCTCAAAATGCAGTGTATTATAATTCCACTCAACATAAAATCACGTTTAATTATTTTCTCTGAATATGCTTTCATTAGTTTCATTGTTGCCGCCATCTTTAGTGTTATGGATTTTCCCATTCAAAACTCCTGCAATGATCCATGTCCTCATTAGACTACATACCCTGTCTCTGCTGCAGACAGCATTTCCTGTTTCAACTGTAGTAGACCCAACAACAACAACAAAGGAAAGTCTGAGAAATAAATATTAAATACTATACAAATATTTGAAGCAAGTGTCTGCAGTTCACTAGAGGTCTGCTTTCCTCCGGCTCACGTCATCCCATAGAGTTTCTTGGGAGGGCGATGCAGACACAGAACACATTGGAGGAATCTGTTGATACCAATCATGCTTGCTTACCGGGAAAAGGGGCTGAACAGGCCCTTTTCACAGCAGTCACTCTGATATGTCATCGCAGGGTAAACACAGGTGTAATTAACATTAAGTATGGTTCCGTTCCATTTAGATGTGCCAGCGCGATGCGATATACGCAAAAACGACATTGTTGCCAAGACCAATGAAACTCTTGAACGTACAACGAATACATTTAAGAGCAAAAGGTTGCTCCGTGTTCGACGGACCGCAGCCGTCTTCCTCTCAGCGTTCAAGTCCGCCTACAGGGTCTCCTTCAATATCTCCACCACTGGATTCCCCCTCATCCGAGATTACTGAGGACGGTGCTATGATGACCGGGATTTTAGCAGGTAACGTTTAGCAAACATAAAAATTTGGCCAACTTGCACATGGTTGTTTACTAAAGTTAACGTTACTGTAATGGGAATGCGCATGCATGATATGGTGGCTTGCTCGTAAAACATTATCTTTTTCCACCCAACATTAAATGGTTCACTAAAATTGCTGGATCTTATTTCATATTTGGCAACGCCTAGTTTGACAGTTTGATCTAAATTTCATGAGCAAGGCACGTGCCGCAGTTCCGGGGTCGTGCATGTGTTGTGCAACAGACTACAGACAGAAACAGACCATCAAGAACAGGACTGAAACAGAGAGGTAACATTATAGAGGCATGCTAGAATGCATAATCCGAGTGGTATTTTCAGCAAAAAACTTCAAAGACCTATAGTAACTTGTTGAAAAGGAGTATAATATGTGACCTAAACTGGGACCCATATAACGTTAACATTCGATATTGTTTGTGTGTACAGTAGCTTTAGCTTATGGCTATAGATAGCTATTGTTCAGGAACCAGTATTGAAGTCAAGGTATCTGTACTGGTACTGAACATTTTTGCATGATACTCAGCCCTACCCCTCTCTGTAAAAGCCACACCAGTGCTGACGTTGCCACCTACGTCTCTCCAAAAACCAGGGAAAACCCCAACTCACTTTTCTACCACTACCTTGCAGTGTATCCAAAGAACTCTGTCTCTCCTCTCACGAGGGAATCAAGTTTTGTACACTTGTCTTTGATTTGTTAGGCAACAACCTCTCCTCCCTTCTGCACAACGGAGACAGATAGAGGAGATTTGATGAATTTACAACGGATACCTCTCCTCATAGAATAGATCAGAATAGAGCCATATTACCCTGACCTGACCCGACCCAACCCCCCCATAGACACATACAATACAAGCGCAGTCCCCTACATACTGTATTATATAGCCTATACTTTTCACAATCAATTCATAAGCTTTACCAATTCAGTGACTGGAAGAGAGCAGCACAAGCCTATTGAATGTGCCTCAATTGACAATGATCTGTCGTCCCCTCTGGCACCTCCGTAACGATTATAAAATACA